>PISX010022222.1:0-32169 GCA_004024625.1 Mellivora capensis | reverse complement strand
TTTTTTCCATACTTTATGGACTTTCCATTACTTTATGGATACTTATGGATTACTTTATGATTACTTTATGGATTAGAGGTACATCTGGCATAAAGCCTCCAAGGAAGGCCATTTATAGAGTTGCCTCCTTCACAAAAGCAATGGCAGGTGAACAGTGGTTCTTTTATGTGTTACTGGCTGGAGGCCATTTCATATGTACATCCAGAGATATGCTGGAGTGATCAGCCTGGACAACGTTAGTGCTGTTAGAGGTTAATAGGACACTTGGGTCGCCAGGGCCAGGGTCCCCAACAAGAAAACTGGGATCCAGGATGCTAAGACAAAACTGTGCTAGCATCCTGTTTTACAGCGAAGACAAGACCATACTAGCCTCCCATCTAGCAGCCTCTGCAGAAGTGACTTTTGCCAAACATCCTGAAACAAACAATAAAACATTGGTCACTTAAGCTGAGGCAGTTAGTCTCCAGATGTCTGCCCCAAAGACCAGCAACACAGGAACAATAACCCGATAGGTAGACAGACGGGTGCCTCATCAAAGCCTTGATCGATGCACCTTAGCAGCCAAGCCACAGGCGGCCCACACTCGGGATGCTCGAGATAGTTCCTGGAAAGAGCTTCTAACAACTGCTAAACTGGAACAGGAAAACGGCAACCCTCTCGGTTCCCCTCCCTCTCCAGGAGCTTTATACGATCACTCGATAAATTTTGCTTTGCTGCCACCACTCTTTGTCTGGTCTACTTCTTCATTCTTCGAAGCGGTGTGACCAAGAACCGTGGGCACTAAGGGAACAAAAATCCTGTAACGGTGCCTCGAGTAATCTCATTCCAGCTTTAGCAATATCTGTCCAAGTTAGATTTATATACACAACATGAAATCTATCAGTTTGACTTTGTCACTTCTACATTCGTTCAGCAATTTTACCACTTTCCTCACCTCTTCGTGGTTTTTCTTAAGGCAAAGGAGATCGTCCTTCAGAGACTCCACATGGGCCTCCAGGTCAGCCTTGCACAGAGTCAGCTCACCCAGGATCCCACGCAGGTTGCCAATGTCTGTGTCTACCAGCTGGCGAAGAGATAGTTCAGACTCGTACCTTTCAGAGCCAAAGAGATAAAGACAGTGATTACTTTGCTAGACACCGTGTACGGTGCTGGGCATGCTGGTAAGTGACACAAGGACTCAAGGAAGCCATATCCCAAATAATAAATGTGAGCTTTGCGAGCATTCTTAGCTTAAAATGAAGCTTATATAGAGAATATTGGTGGTGTGTGCAGATGTGCGCATGTGTGAGAGACTGGGGGGGGAAGAGAGGGGCAGCCATAAATTATTTTCAAATTCAAATTTAACTTACTTTGATCTAAAGTCATCGGCAGCCAGTTTGCAGTTGTCAAGCTGTACAGCAAGTCTAGAATTCTCTGCCTTCGTGCACAAGATCTGGTGAGTAAGTTAGTTATATGTAATAGAGGGCTCTTTGAAAGAAATGTAACTAGCTATTTATTTAACAACTATGCCATTATTTATCTTTTAGAAGTTTTATAAGAAAGTATAAAATAGCTTTCAGCCTATTTTTCTTATTAACCATGTCACTTCAATGAAGAGAAAAGCAGGACCAATTTATAAAAGAAACAGAAAAAAAAAAAGATTTTTCAGTGATCTAAGACATTTTGCAATATTCCTGGCAGTTGAACTTGGACTTTTCTCCCTAGGTAGTTTGTATTATGAGTGTATTCCCATCCATGATGATAAAAATTCATCATTAAGAAAAGAAAATGATTACAAGGATGATATTACATGATTAAAAAGATGAGATTTCAATACCTATGTTAAAGATAGCAGCATATGGGCGCCTGGGTGGCTCAGTGGGTTAAGCCGCTGCCTTCCGCTCAGGTCATGATCTCAGGGTCCTGGGATCGAATCCCACATTGGGCTCTCTGCTCAGCGGGGAGCCTGCTTCCCTCTTTCTCTCTCTCTCTGCCTGCCTCTCTGCCTACTTGTGATCTCTGTCAAATAAATAAATAAAATCTTTAAAAAAAAGATAGCAGCATAAATGTCCAGTGTTACATACAGAAGTAACGTTAGGTGTAATGCAGTTTTCTTCTCATTCTCTGGATGATATAGTCTAGATGTGAGTGAGTTTATTTGGGCCACTTCATGATTACTGGCAGCCCCCATGGCTAATGCTGATGCTTGCTGACGCTCAGCCCACCACCTTTTCCTCTACGTCACACTACTTCTTGGAAGACCCCTTTCCCTGGGGGAGGGGGGGACTTCCATAGAACAGACTTCTTTTTCTTTTTCTTTTCTTTCTTTCTTTTCTTTCTTTCTTTCTTTCTTTCTTTCTTTCTTTCTTTCTTTCTTTCTTTTTTTAGGATAAGGATAAAGCAAATCACAGATTAGGGCAATGAGAGACACCAGACCTTTTGCTGGAGCTCTTCGATGGTGTCGAAGTAACATTGGTAATCAGGGCACACCAGTGGGAGATCCTCTTCACATTGCTCTCGGATCCTGTATTCCAGCTCTGCATTCATCTCCTCCAGGCCACGCACCTTCTCCAGATAGTTGGCGAGTCTGTCATTGAGGAACTGCATCGTCTCCTTCTCGTTGCTGTTGAACACTCCATCCTCACACCAAGCACAGTTCCCCACCAAGCACGGATTACAAGTCCCAGCTAAGTAGCATGGTGTGAGGCAACCAGTCGGCAAGCGAGACCTGGGTAGGAAGCTGGGAGTTTGGCATCTGGATGTAGCAGGGGTGCTGGGGACGCAAGTGGTTTCCACGGAACAGGTTGAAGCAAATGCACAGTCAGAAGCCCTGGCACAGGATTCAGAAGAGCAGCACATGGGGGAACAGTCAGAAGTCATCCTGTTAGACGTGAAGAACAAAGACTAGTTGTGAAACTCCAAATGACTGGCTCCCAAGGTCTCTTTGCCTCCTGAGACTTTTATACAGCCCACAAAATGAGTATTTACAGAATGTACCAGATGTTCTGTTTATCATTGTTGGTGCCAGTTTTCATATGAACGTTCATTACTGTTTGTTTGCTGAGAAGAGTTTTATGCCTCATAAAAGAGGCATAACTTCAGGTTACCAAGTAAGGACACCATTTCCATGTGCCCGTAGGCACATGGTTCAGAAAATCTTCATAGGAAGCATTGTCTTTTTGGTAGAATATAGAAAGGCAGAGAAAATTTGGCCACTCAGTAATTACAGATACAATTGATTACAAATAACGAAAATAATATTCCCACAGATTTTACTCTTGTCTATTGGAAATTGTTTATGTTTCCTTTTAAAATTCATATAACTTCTCATTAAATGCCATTTATTTGTTTGTGCCACCATCATAAAAATTTTCCATGTAGTTAGCAATCTTTGCAATGCTTTTTTGGTCTTGCTGTGCTCACGTGGTAGAGGAGTGAGGTGTGAAGTGGGTTTAAAGTGTGTGTGTGTGTGTGTGTGTGTGTGTGTATGTATATGAACCATGTGTACCTGCGCAAATTGAAAAGTCAATTTACATAACTGATGGGCATAATCTGTGTCCTCCAGGCCAAAATACAAATTGGTTGTCAAGATCTGGAGTGGTGATTTTTGATTTCCTGAAACTTGTTTTTTCCACATTCTCATGCCTCATTTTTAGACTAGGATACTATTTTTCATCTGTATTAATAAGAGTGAAATACTATTTCTATTTTTTAAGATTTTATTTATTTATTTGAGTCACAGAGAGAGAGAGAGAGAGCACAAGCAGGGAGGATGGAAGAGGGGGAGGAAGAAGCAGGCTCCCTGCTGAGCAGGGAGCCCAATGCAGGGCTCAATGCCAGGAACCTGGGATCATGACCTGAGCTGAAGGCAGACATTTAACCCACTGAGCTGCCCAGGCACCTTGATGAAATACGATTTGTAAGTTACAATCTTTTAGTCTCTTGGGAAACGAAACCCTCATGGGTTACACTTCAGAATAGGGGCTAAGAAGCTACAGAAGGCTTCTTTCCTGAGATAGACTGTTTTCTCTTATTTACTTCTTTTTTAAGGCCATAAGTTAATAAAAATTTGAAATAATGGGACTGGGGAATAAAATGGTATAACGTGAGTTCCAGACCAGCAGTTTCATTGGTTGAAATTCCCTGGTGCAGTAACAAATGGATAGGGATCTGAGATAAGACTTTTTTAGATTACGTCTTGAATTTCCTCTCCAGTATGTAGAATAATCTTTTTTACTTTGCTTGGAGTAATTGTGGTATTTATTTCATTTTCAAAGGGTGGGAGAGCAGATTGCCTCCAGAATCTTTAAAATTTGGAAAAAAACCCCACTATTCTTACAAAGTTAAAATTTTCATGATCCAGAAAAATTAGGTTTTTTTTTTTTCTAACTCTGAACACTCTTACTTAGGTAGCTGATAATGGAAAAACCAAAACCAAAAACAAACCAAGAGATTTTAAATAGATGGATATAAATAGCCTCTTAGAATTTATTACTCTCCCATCCAAGTACTAACCAGGACTGACTCTGCTTAGCTTCCAAGATCAGATAGGATTGGGCACTTTCAGGGTGGTATCATTGTAGACTCTTAGGTTTTATTATTCATTGAGTAGAGTTGGGTTTGAGTGATGGTTTTTTTTGAGTTGGGTTTGAGTTTGGGTTTTTTTTTTTTTTTTGAGTTGGGTTTGAGTTTGGTTTTTAGTGATTCTCTTTACATTTCAACAATGGTAAATGTTCTTTTTTATTCTTTCATCATTTTATTTAAATTCAAGTTCGTTCACACATAGTGTGGTATTAGTTTCAGGGGTAGCGTTTAGTGATTCATCAGTTGCATATAACACCCAGTGCTCATTACGTCACATGCCCTCCTTAATGCCCTCCTCCTTCACCCCATGACCCCATCTTCCACCCTCCTCCCCTGCGGCAACCCTCAGTTTGTTCCCTATGTTTAAGAGTCTCATGATTTGCCTCCCTCTCTGTCTCTATCTTATTTTATTTTTCCTTCTGTTCTCCTATGTTCATCTGTTTTGTTTCTTAAATTCTACATATGAATGAAATCATATGGTGTTTGTCTTTCTCTGACTGAATTACTTCGTTTAGCATAATACACTGTAGTTCCATTCACATCACATTGCAAACGTCAAGATTTCATTGTTTTTGATGGCTAAGTAATATTCCATTATATATTTATACACCACATCTCCTTTATCCATTCATCAGTTGATGGACATTTGGGCTCTTTACATATTTTAGCTATTGTGGATAGTGCTGACATAAACATTGGGGTGCATGTGCTCCTTTGAATCACTATTTTTGTATCCTTTGGATAAATACCCAGTAGTGGACTTGCTGGGTCATAGGGTTTGCATTCCCACCAACAGTGTAAGAGGGTTCCCCTTTCTCCACATCCTTACCAAATCTGCTTTCTTAATTGTTAGTTTTAGCCATTCTGACTGGTGTGAGGTGTTATCTCATTGTGGTTTTGATTTGTATTTCCCTGAGTCAAGTGATGTTGAACTTTTTTTCATGTGTCTGTTGGCCACTTGTATGTCTTCTTCGGAGAAATGTCTGTTTATGTCTCCTGCCCATTTCATCCTATCTGATCTTGGAAGCTAAGCAGAGTCAGTCCTGGTTAGTACTTGGAGTGCTGACAGTATATTGATGCTGTTTTGCAGAGGACATGAGTTCAAGGACTCAAAAACATTTGAAAATCAGAAATTACAAATCTCTGAAGGAAAATTCTTATTTCCACAGTAACCTAATGAATTAAAGGAAGGATTTCTTTAAAGAGAATCCATGTCTTGGTTGTCTATCGTAGATTCCAGTTCATGAAAATGCAGCAATGTGTTATTATTTTAAAGTAACTGCAGGTAAAAATAAGAAATATTTCCCTTAATCCTGAGCTAATTTCTATTTGCAAAATGTTGATATATGGAAAGAGAGAGAGGATGGAGAGAGAGGAAAGTAGTGAGAGCACCAGCACACAGGACTGTTTTAATTTGGGCTTGATTAATTAGGTAGTGTTGTTTTTTTTAGTTCCTATCTTAGAATATTGAAATTTTTAGTTCCTATCTTAGAATATTGAAATTGCTGGGGTACCTGGGTGGCCCAATTGGTTAAGTGTCTGACCCCTGATCTCATCTCAGGTCTTGATCTCAAGTTGTGAGTTCAAGGTCCATGCTGGGCTCCATGCTGGGTGTGGAGCCTACTTAAAAACAACAACAAAACAACAACAAAAAGAATATTGAAATTGCCCAGAATTCCTTTTTATGGCATATCATCCTCAAAAGGAGGGGACATTGGGAATGGAGAAAATAAAGGGATGCTGTTAAAGGTCATGATAACATGACATCATTGTTTCTTCTTGTAATGTGCCCTTACCTCAGAACACCCACCTACAAGGGCTGGAATCACTTTAATAAAATGCAAGTCCATTTTTTGCCACTTTCCACCTATAACATCCCAACTTCCTGGCTTGGCAAATGACCTTTTCCAATCTGGTGCCAATTTACCTTTCTAGGCTAATTTCCTGATACTTTGTCTCACAAACCCCAGACTACAGCCATCCTTCAAGCTTTGTAGGGAGTGTTTCCTTGGTCCACTACTCTTCCGCCACCCCAGATGAACCCACCTGTTAAGACAGCTGAAACGATTTCCAGCTCCTCACACCGAGATGGAGGTGTTTCCCATCCCACACACCTCCATTACAGCAGTTGTCACATCTCTTACCATTATCAGTATTTCTGTGTTTACTGGTCTTTATCCTTTTTGGAAAATGTTTCTTCTAAGACCAGCATATCTTATTTGTCTGATCCTCAGCACTTGGGACACAATATAATGGGCCCTTAATAAATGTTCACTAAAAATATAACCACTTGGCTCAGTAGAGGTTTCTGTTTGACACGTAATTGCTAAGGAAAGAAGCTGAATGCTGCAGGACAAGGAAGATAGGCGGAGGACGAACAGTGACTTCCTCCTGGTCGTATTTACATTCTCGTTCCAATGCTCTTACTAACTAGCTCTATTGTCTTCATCTAGTCATGCAACTCCTTTGGGACTTACTTAGTCCTCACTGTAGGGAAAAATAATAACCTGTCACTTCTACACGGAGTTGTCAAGGCATAAACAATATGGATATATTTCACTTTATAAATAGTAAAATTTAATGCCCATGTAAGGTCTCCAGCTAATCAATCTTGGTACCCAATAACTCCCTAATTGCCAAGTACATATTCTTTTTTTCTTCCAAAATTTTTAAGTTGAGATGAAATTTACATATATTGAAATGCAATTTGACAAATGCATATACCTATGTAACCCTCACCCCAGTCAAGATACCTAACATTTCCATGATACCAGAATGTTCCTGTGTACCCTTTTTCTCTCAGTCCCTACCTCCCAAAGGTAAACACTGCTCTGATTCTGGTTACCAGAGATTGGTATTCCCTATTTGTGAGTTTCATAAGTAAAATCAGTGTTTGTACTTTTTTATTTGATTTCTTTGGCTCAGTTTTTATTTAATCCATGTTGTCACTTATAGCAGCACTACAGTATTTCCTTCCCTTCCCTCCTTCCTCCCTCCCTCCCCTCCTCACTCCCTCCCTCACTCCCTTCCTTCCTTCCTTTTCTCCCTCCTTTACTCCCCTCCCGCCCTTCTTCCTTCCTTTCCTCCTTCCCTCCCCTTCTTTCTCCCTCCCTCCCCTCCTCCGTCCCTTCTTCCTCCCACCCTCCTTCTTCCCTCTCTCCTTCCTTCCTTCTTTCCCTCTTTCCTTCTTCCTATCCTTCCTCTCTCCCTTCCTTCCTCTCTTCTTCCCTCTCTTTCTCTTTCTTCCCTTCTTTCAAAAAAAAAACCCCCACAAAGTTGCTGAGGAGTATTTCATTATATGAATATGCTACAATGTGTCAATTCTCCTTGGATGAATATTTGGAGTATTTCTTATTTGGGGCTGTTATGAATAAAACTCCCATAGATATTCTTATACAAATATTTTTGTGGATATGTATTTCATTTCTTTCTCGTAAATATTTAGGAGTAGAATAGTTGTGTCACACAGTAGGTATATGTTTCTTTTTATAAGAAACTACCAGACCTTTTCCCAAAGTGATTATACATACCCTTTTATACTCTTACCAATAATGTAGGAGAGATTTAATTCCTCTATATCTTCATCAATATTTGTTATTGCCACATAGTTTAATTATAAACATGTCAGTGTAAAAGTGTTCTCTCATAGAGTTTAATTTACATCTCTCTGATGACTGATGCTGAGCAATTTTTCATGCATTTATTGCCCATTTCAAAATCTTCTTCTGTGAAGCAACTATTCAAGTCTTTTGCCTATTTTTCTTGGTTTATTTATCCAGGAGAAAATATATGCCCCTTTGCAACACATTCTCTACTGTCCTTCTAAATTTTTACCATTTCCAGTGTTCCTTCCTGTGGTCTGAGATTCCATCTGGTAAAATTACTATTTTAAACCAAAAGGACTTCATTCAGTGTTTCCCTCATCATAGGGATAACATTTTGTAATCCAAGCCAATCGGTTTCAGTGGATGAAAATACCATTAGGGTAAATGCACAGGAGCTACCAAAAAGTGGCAATAAAATCATTGTTTGGTTTAAGATTATCAAAAAGTAAAAATTAAAAGAAAACTTTCTAAGGTGGTTATTACATGCTATAGCATAAATGAAAGTTTTTTCTGGAAGTACTTTCTCTTAGTTGTTCTCATAGTTGTTTTTCTTCAATTCCCATCTCTTTTTAACAGAATATTATACTTCTGAATTAAAATGAAATTTAAAGCATTAAAATATTACTACAGATAACATTTAACAGTGTTAGCATCATGATGATTATGGGCTAAGATAGATGAAAAAATGGTATTGGTTAAATTTATTGATAGTTTTTCTAATGTCTGCTCATGACAAAAATATATGCTTTTTTATTAGAAGGCTATTATCTTTGTTGATTATAGTTTTTCTGGATTATAAGCTTCAGAATGTATTTACTTAGTTATTTTTGTTTATATTAAAAAGTGATTTATTTTTAAAATTCAATATATTTAAACTAAAGAAACAATTCACCCATTTCTTCAACTCCCCACTTCCCTACCTCTGGCCACCAATCTGTTCTCCATAACTATCAAATTGGTTTTATTTATTTGTTTGTTTGTTTGTTTTTAATTCCACATATGAGTGATCATACAGCATTTATCTTTCTCCATCTGACTTATTTTACTTGTCATTATGCCCTTGAGGTCTATCCATGTTATTGCAGTGGGAAGATCTCATTCTTTTTTATGCCTGAATAATATTCCATATATGATATAGGTTGTTTCTGTATCTTGACTATTGTAAATAATGTTGCAATTAACATGGGAGTGTATATATCCTTTTTTAAAAAAAGATTTTATTTATTTATTTGACAGAGAGGTCACAAGTAGGCAGAGAGGCAGGCAGAGACAGAGAGGGGAAGCAGCTCCCCGCTGAGCAGAGAGCCCGATGTGGGCCTCGATCCCAGGACCCTGAGATCATGACCTGAGCCAAAGGCAGAGGCCTAACCCACTGAGCCACTCAGGTGCCCATACCCTTTTTTTTTTTTTTTAAGATTTTAATTTGAGGGGGAGAGAGGAGGGAGAGAGAGAGAAAGAGAGAGTAAGAGTGAGCACAAGTGGGAGGGGAGAGAAAGAGGAAGAGGGAGAATCAGGCTCCCTGCTCAGCACAGGCTCGATCCCATGACCCTGGTCTTGATCCCATGGGCTCAATCGCATGACCCTGGGATCATGACCTGAGCTGAAGGCAGACAGTTAACTGACTGAGCCTCCTAGGAGCCTCTGGGAGTACATGTATCTTTTTGATATACAAAAAATATATATAAAATATAGAACTATATAAAATATAAAAATCATACAAAATTATATAAAAATTATATTTTCTTCAAATACATAGAAGAGGAATTTCTGGATATATCGTTGGAACCTCCATACTGTTTTCCATAGTGTCTGCACCAATTTACATTCCACTAACACTGCACAAGGGTTTCCTTTTTTCCACATCTTGCCACCACTTGTTATTTCTTATCTTTTTAGTACTATCCATTCCGAATGATGTGAGATGGTATGTCATTGTGGTATTGATTTGCAATTCCCTGATGATTAATGATATAAACATCTTTTTATATATCTATTGACCATTTGTGTGTCTTCTTTGGAAAAATGTCTATTCAGAACTTCTGACCGTTTTTAAATTGGATTGTGTTTTTGGTATGGAGCTATATAAATTTTTTATACATTTGAACATTTCACCTTATCAGATATATGATTTGTAAATATTTTCTCCCATTAAGCACATGCACCCGAATGTTTATAGCAGCAATGTCTACAATAGCCAAACTATGGAAAGAACCTAGATATCCATCAACAGATGAATGGATAAAGAAGATGTGGTATATATACACAATGGAGTACTATGCAGCCATCAAAAGAAATGAAATCTTGCCATTTGCAATGACGTGGATGGAACTAGAGGGTATCATGCTTAGTGAAATAAGTCAATCGGAGAAAGACAACTATCATATGATCTCCCTGATATGAGGAAGTGGAGATGCAACATGGGGGGTTGGGGGGGTAAGAAAAGAAGAAAAGAAACAAGATTGGATCGGGAGGGAGACAAACCATAAGTGACTCTTAATCTCACAAAACAAACTGAAGGGTGCTGGGGGGAGGGAGATCGGGAAAGGGGGTTGGGGTAATGGACATTGAGGGGGGTATGTGCTATGGTTAGTGCTGTGAAGTGTGTAAACCTGGCAATTCACAGACATGTACCCCTGGGGATAAAAATACATTATATGTTTATACAAAATAAAAAAAATTAAAAAAATGTTTTCTCCCATTCAACAGATTGTCTTTTCACTTTGTTGCTGATTTCCTTTGCTGTGCAGAAGCTTTTTAGTTTGATATAGTATCACTTGTTTGCTTTTGTGGCTTTTGCTTTGGGTATCAAATTTAAAAAATCATAGTCCAGACCTATATCCAGGAGCTTCCTGCCTATGTTTTCTTCTAGGAGTTTTATGGTTTCAGATCTTATGTTGCAGTCTTTAGTCCATTTTATTTTTATCTTATTCATTTGGAAGATAATCCCCTGTTTCTTCATCTTGCTTTATACCCTTTATGCTGGGTTCTATACAGTAGATGAAGGAGTGGCCTTATGTAGGAGATGAACCTTGTTGTTCAGCTCTGCCCTGGCTCTTCATTGTGTTTTAAACTCTGTGCTTGTCCAAGTAGCCTATTATATTTTTAATAGCTCCCAGCGTTAAGGATGTGCCAAGACCTGTCAGTGCCCCAAAGAGGAGGATCTTAGTCAGCATCTAGACTCAGGCTGACTGGGAGCCAGACCCCTAGGCATTAGCTTTATAAAGTATGCAAATATATACAGTCCTGTGAGACCGTAGGCATAAGCCCGACCAGCCAGCAAAGCCAGGTGATCTGGAGGTGTCCACTGAGCCGCAGTCACAAAAATAGGGGCTCAAGATGAGTGTATAGGCCCTTTTCTGGGTGGTACCACTGAGCTGGAGAAAGGCAGAGAGTGCCTGCCAAGATGGTGTCCGTAGTATATGTTCCTTGAGAGCCACTCAACCCAAAATGTGTGCTGGGTCTGGAGTCCTCCCAGGACAAGCAACCCGCCTCTTCTTCACAGAAAGAGGAGGGAGTGGGGGGCGGGGAAATGCTTGTCTATGTAGTTTTCTTGGGGGGGGGGGCAGCCTGCCAAGAACTGTCTCCCCTGTTGCCACAGTGTTGCCACAGTCCTGTGGAACCCAAAAGTGCGAAGCAATCAAAGGTGTCCCTCGGGCACCAGACGTGTGTAAAGTTCCCTTTCAGGGGATAGTGGTGCTCTGAAGTGCTGCAGAGCCTGAAGGTGAAGATAGCACCTACCCTCTGAGATTCCTAGAAAGGATTACAGATGTATGTTTAGTTAGAAACCTGCCCCTCAGGTGTAGCCATGATGATTAGCTAAAGGCCTCTATTTTTTTTTTTTTTTTAATCTGACAGAGAGACACAGTGAGAGAGGGAACACAAGCAGGGGGAGTGGGAGAGGGAATAGCAGGCTTCCGGAGGTGCAGGGAGCCGGACATGGGCCTTGATCCCAGGACTCTGGGATCATGACCTGAGCCAAAGGCAGACGCCTAACAACTGAGCCCTCCAGGCACCCCAGGTACAGGCCTCTTAGAAAGACCAAGCTCCTGGGTAAGAACTCTTTCTCCTTTGGCTACAGTCCTCTGGGACACATGAACGTAAGCTCCATGGGCCACAGGAGGTGTCCCCTTGTAGCACTGCCCAAAATAGGGGTGCCAGACGGGGTGACTGGGTGACACGGATTTTTAGTCCCATGTGACCAGGAACACAAGCTCCCCGCTGGCCTCCAGAACCAGGTGATCGGGACGCATCCGCTAGACAACTGTGGCTGCAAAAACCCGGGCACCAGCTGAGGATAATGAACACGGGGTTTACTGAAACGCTCCAGCTCTGGAGCACGAAGGGGAGCACGCCAAGATGGCGCCCACCAGCCTCTGGTCGGTGCTTGTCGCTGAGGTGTGTGTGTGTGGAGTAGCGCCTGCCCCTCAGCCACCCACGCTCTAATATAAGCGGGAGCGCCTCCTCTGTCGAAGTCTGGGGACCATGGGCTGCTGAAGCTGGGCCCTGCCCCGGTGAGTCGAAGTGCGGGCCCCTTGAGAGCCCTTTCTCGCACGGCCGTCGCATGGGGCGGGGGATGCGAGCCTCGGTTGGTTTGCAGGGTTGGATGTTTTGGGGGCTTGTCTTTCAAGTGCGTGTCTGAAAATTGGGATGCCGGATGTGGGGTGTGAACGCGCAGCTACTCAGGGAGAGGCTCGGGGTTTTCAGTTCTCTCCTGGTGGCGGGTCCCACCCCTTACCGCCCACCCCACCCCCACCCCCACCGTCACCCCCACCGTCACCCCAGCGGTGGGGGCCAGGCGGTGCCCCAGCCTCTCCTACCCGCTCCGGTGGCCTGGTGCGCCCCTCAGCCAGCCCTTAGGTTTCTGTCACAGAAAGTTGTTCCAGATGGAGCTGTAGCCCTGGGTGTCTGTGGGAAGAGGGGCGTGCAACAGCTTCTCAGGCGTCACCTTGAACCGGAACTCCAAAGTGATCTTTCAGATGGATGCTTTTTATTAGCTTTATCTCAGCGTGTTTTCATTTTCCTTCCATTTTGAAAGTGGTTTTTACAAACTATAAAACCGAGGATTCCCCCCCCCCCGCCCCCACCGCCGCCCCCGGAGCTTTACAATGAGATTTGATTGTCCTCTGACCTCCGTTTTTTGTCTGAATTGAAGTCCGACGTTCTTCTCTTTGCTGCCCTGTGTTTAATGTGTATTTACTCCTCTTTCAGGCGTGCTGTTGAGCTTTCTTATTCAACAGTTTGGCTGTGGTATATCTAGGTGGTTGTGTGTGTTTGTGTGTAGGTTGTGTTACCTGTTTGGGGTTTGTTGAGAGTCTTCAATTTGTAGTTTAATAAGTTATATCACTAAATTTGGAAAAAAATCAGCCTTTTTCTACCCAACTTTCTGCCCCACTTTCTGATCATTCTGGAAATCCTATTTCATAATCGTTGGGTCACTTGGTGCTGTCCCACAGGAGGCTGCTCAGGTCCTGTTCATTTTTTTCAATCCCTTTCTCTGTTTTAGTTTTGATAATTTTGATCTATGATTATTTTGAGTTATCTTATTTCACTGACCTCACTCCTAATTGGCAGTTTCCAATCTGCTTTTAAGGCCATCTACTGAATTCTTTATTTCAGATAGTACTCTTTAGTTCTAGAATTTCTATTTGCTTCTCACTTAATGTAAATAATTTAAATTTGATCTAGCTTGTAATTTTATTAAAAATTTAAAATTTCACTTTTCTGGTGAGCTTCTTCATCTTGTTCACTCTTTTCCTTTCACACTGTGGTCCTCTTTCCCTTTGTCCCTGAACATACTTATAATGACTTTTATAGTAATTGTTATAAAATTTTTGTCTGCTAATTCTAATATCTGTGTATCTATGGACCTGTTTCTATTGGCTGATTTTTTTTTAAATTATGGATGACATTTTCCTGCTTCTTCATATGTCTGGCAAATTTTTGTGGGGTTTTCTTTCCTTTTTTTTTCTTTTTAGAGTTATTTATATATTAGAGGGAGCATGTGGGTCAGTGGGAGAAGGGCAGAGGGAGAGGAAGCCACTCCCCTCTAAGTGTAGAGCCCACAGCCTGAGCCCACAACCTAAGCCAAAAGCAAGAGTCAGTTGCTTAACTGACTGAGCCACCTAGGCACCCCTGTCTGACAATTTTTAATATGTCATTCATTCTAGAGGATATATTTTAGGAATTCTTGTTGGTGTTGAGTGTTGAGTTTTGTTCTGATAGGAAGTTAAATCACTGGAAGATTCTCTTGATTGTCTCAGGCTTGGTTTTAGACTTTTCTAGAGCGAGTATAGTTTGGTGTGTTCTTTAGTCAATTTGTGATTTTTTTTTTTTTTTTTTTTACTCTTTTTGGTGTGTCCTTCCGGAACATCAGTTGAATGCCAGAGGTACTGAGAGCTTTGTCATCTCTGGATGTGCTGGAACTTCGGTGTCTGTTAGTACTTGATTGACTTCTGGTATCTCCATTCACCTCTTTATCCCCAGAAGCCATTCTTGTTAGCCTCATAGAATTTTATCCTGCATGCAAGTAACCCAGACCTTTGCAAGTACTTAATAAGAATGTTTACACAGACTTGTGCACCTTCCCTCCTACATCTTCTTCCTCTCTAGAACACTGTTGGGCAAATTCCAGCTCACTAATCTCCCATTTAGATACAGAGTTGTGTTTCAAAGTTCACATATCTAGAGCAGAATACAGTATTTCCTTTTTAAATTCTCTCTTCCTTCTCGGCCCCTGTGCTCTGTAGGTGACAAAACCCCACTACCTAATCTCTCTTTGACACCTTCTTCTCTTTCAAATCCCTTTGACCACAAGCTCAAGTCAATTTGTCTTTGTCTTTCCCCTGTTTATCACCATGGCGACAATCTTAATTTCTCAATTGTCCTCAATTTTATGGTATCACAGCACTTTGCTAATACTACTAGTAGAACTTATTTTTTTTATTATAATATGGTGCCCAGCATTCAACAAATAATTGTTAGTGTATGAAGGAATGAATGGGTATTGTTTGTATCTGCCTGACCTGCTAGACAGTCTGTTCCTTTTGAGCAGGAACAATGAAATATAGGGCACGTAATCAGGTATTTAATAACTGTTTACTGAGTGAATAATGACATAAAGTTATTAATTTTTTTTGCATAAACACATTAGGTCATTGGGAGTTGATATGTTATGTCTTCATGTCATGTTCAGTTCTTCCCAATTTACCTTAAACCATTTTTTTGGGAAGACAAGGCAGGAAAAGTCTATTTGCAAGTATGCTGAAATAGTGGACCATCTTATATGCAAGACCATTTAGTTTTCTTTAAGCAACAAGAACAATAAAAGCAAGAAATATTTGTACAGTCACACTTTTTAGTTTTGCAGATGTTCTCAGTCCTTAAAATGCTGAAAAGGACATTTAATGAATTAATAGGAATAAACAAACATAATTGTAGACATTTGTGCTATGCCAGAGATGTAAAATTTATTATATGATCATCAAGAAGCTCCTCAGTTTCCAGAAAGATACCACCCAACACTGGAAACAGAATTCCCAAAGCACCCAAAGAAAGATAAACTTTAATATGGAGGAAATGAAAAACTTTGGGAAGCCAATAACATCCACCTATTCAAATTGCCCTTGATCACTAATATCTACCACATGGCCATTGAAAGTCTCTTGGTTTCTTTTTGAGCCAGGGTTGTCAGGGATAACGTCATCCTTGTTCCAACTTGGAAAGCAGAGGCAGTTAGTTGCAGGTACTGAGACAGGTGAATGCTAAAGCTTCTGAGTTGATTCTTTCAAAGTCAGGCACGGAGCAAAGCAGCCATCATTCAGCAGCATCTGGAGATGCAGGGCTCACAGGAGGGCTGAGTGAAGGTTGTGAGGTTGATGGTCTCCAGGCCTGGGGTGGGGTGGCAGGAGTTGAGCAGGAAGCAGGTGGGCACACAGGGCTGAGGAATGTGGCAGGGTGGGGGGCAGTTGTCACAGCAGGTTGGCTCCAGTAACCAAGTGGTGTGAGGGCAGGTGCTGGGCAGGCAGACTCCGCACCGGCAGCATTTGTCAGAGGAGCAGATGGTGGTGGCGGGGCCGGTGGGGACGCTGCAGCAGCAGGGAACACAGCAAGCCATGGTGTTGGGAATCTGTGTTTTTAATTGATTTACTCGTAACGACAGATAAAGCTTCTAAGGTGTGAATGTCTCCTCTTGCTTTCAGGCTCTTATATACCCTTCCCAGTGGGTGTTGGTCCAACCAGAAGGCTTCTTTCCTGGTTCTTGTTTATATTAGTGTACCCATTATCCTTTGATTGGTTTGACACTTAGATGCTTGTAAAGAGTCACTATTCTCCTAATTAACATTTATTTGAATTCCTTGCTAAATCTGAACTGATTACTCTTGCTGTTTGTGACTGGAACACAAGCTTTATGACATATCACCAAAAGCTTCTGCTATTACAATTCCAATACCAGACTTTCTGGGGAATATTGCACGATAGTATACCTGTAGTTTGTAGGTCTTATCTTTAGTGATGGTTTAGTGTTTATTCTCTTTGCCTCTGTCTGTATCAATTGGCCTGATGATGTATTATTGTTTGGAAAAATTGAACTTAAATTTAGTAACTTTCTTTTAGCTTTGGGACTTTAAAAAAATTACTTAATTTTTTGTTGATATAATCGACATGGAACATTGTATTAAATGTTGGGAATTTCGAAATCGTATTTACATTAATATGGAGAAATACGCTATTGAGAAACATGGCAAACTTTTAAAAGACACCTGTTATTCCATTTTTAAAAAAAATTATTTATTTGTCAGAGAGAGAGGGAGCACAGGCAGATAGAGTGGCAGGCAGAGGCAGAGGGAGAAGCAGGCTCCCTGCCAAGCAAGGAGCCCGATGTGGGACTCGATCCCAGGACGTTGGGATCATGACCTGAGCCGAAGGCAGCCGCTTAACCAACTGAGCCACCCAGGTATCCCTGTTATTCCATTTTTGACTATAAATATTATATATTTTAAAATTTGGACAAAATAGGAAAGTATAAAGAAAACTTGCTCATATTCTTATCAAGAGATATTCTCTATGAATATTTGTCTGTATGCCTCTAGTCATTTTCCTATACATTATTATTGTGTTACTGGAATCATACCTAATTTTCTGTAACTTGCCTTTTGCTTAAACATATATATTTTCATTATCTTGTATTCTTAAATATATTTGGTAATGTTATTCTTAGGGTTTCCTAGTATTCATCATATAGTTACATATCTAAGTTACTTAAAAATTTCATATGATTAGGTTATTTGCAAGGTGGTAATTGTGACAGTAGTAACAACTGTGGATAGAAGTCTTTATGCACATTTCTGACCATTTCAGGAACAGACTTACCGGGTAGAATTATTGGAACAATATTTTAAGGCCTTTGATATTCATTGCCATACGGCCCTTCAGAATGGTTCTTTTTGTCTCTATTTATGTATTCCCACTAGCTGTATTTGAGAATTGCTGTTTCCCTATACTTTTTGATGGATATTTTATTTTAAAAGTGTTTTTCCAACTTAGTGGGTAAAGATGAAATTTCATTATTGTATTTGTATTTCTTTTATAACAAGTTGAGACATTCCTTCATATGTGTATTGGTTATTTATCTCTCTATTGAGAACTGGCTTGCTTTGTTTCCTTAACTGCAAAGTGTGGGGAAAGTTGAATTTGTAGCTCATATCTACATCCTAAGTAAAAGAATAATTCAAGACCACACCTCTAATATTCACATGAAATTATAACAGTAGAAAACGAAGATAAGGGTCTAAGTTAATCTGTATACATTTGATTTTATTCTTTTTTTTTCCAGTGTAGTGCATTTTCTCCCCAAATCAGTTGTTTCTGTGGTAGGAAGGACCTGGACTCTTTAGTTCCAGTACACTGTTTAGGCTGTAGACATGGTTCAGTGTTTAAGAGGGAACACACAGTAGGCTTCTGTTTAGGATCATCCTGACCTTCACACCATTCCACTCAACTTTGACTCACTCATACTTCAAGCCATGATTCTTCTCACTTGCTCCCTACCTCCTCCTCTAAGTATACCTGTGTATCTGTGCATGATGGGGGAGCATGTCTATATGGTTTTCCTGGATGGCGTGTAGATTCAAAAGGACCATATCAGGAATCAGAAAGCTCTTTACTGATCCCAGTCCTGCTCATTGTCTTCCTTGTTATGGTAAGTCATTCACATTCTAGAGCTTCATCCTTTCTCCTCTGCAAGATAAGAATCATAATATCTACATTCTTCTACTTGGAAGATTATTTTCCATAGACAATCATAAAGTGCTACACAAAGATAATCATTATCCAAGTAAGTTGCCCATCAAATTCGAAGTAAGGAAAAGGGGAAATAAACAGTCTAAAGAAAAAAAAATAGCTGCAGACAAGTAAGAAGAGGAACCATATAGGAAACAGCAAGCATTTGTTTGAAGGTTCATACCTACAATTAAAACAACTGGCACAGAAATAGTAAACTTTAAATTTAAGAAAGTACTGTATGACTTGGGGGGAAAAAGGATTTGTAATCTCTGCTGGTGTCCCTGGACTTCAACCAGATTTATCTTTGAGTGACTACCTGCCAAATTGCTCACTCTTTTACTTAGGACTGACTAACATTTTCAGTATTTTAAAAATAATTTAATAGACATTTATTGAGCAGTTCCCATGTGCTAAGCACTGTGATAAATTTTGGATACACAACCGTGAACAAAATAGACCTCATTCTTGCTCTCGTGGAACTTGGAGTTTGATGGAAGGTTTACCATGCACATATTATTTTAAGTTGCTGTTATTATACATTATGATAGGAAGGGTTCTAAGAGCATAAACATTAAAAGCAGAAGGAAATTATTTTAACATTTTAAGAAAAACAGTACAGTGAGGTTTTCAGATTCTCACAGAATTTCATGGCAGAAAGAGATCACTCTCATTTAGAATGCAGTGTTACTTTGAGTTAAGCTTATAAAGATAAATTGTTACTGTTCTGTGTAGAATGTTATGTTTTCATAATTATAAATATTTAAGTTATAGATTAGAAACAGTTGTAAAGTAATACGTTTATGATAGTAAACTCATCTCTTTTATTGAAAAGACTTGCAGTGCTTTATTAAATTTTTTTTTCTTTGCCAGGGTCTACGAGACCTGGGAATAACTCTCCTTTGTTTGTAAATTAGGACAGTGAATCCTAGAGCGGTGAGGTAATTTGCGTTAGATGGCCTGGTGACTGACTTGTTGTAAACTAAATATAGGACCTATTGAGATTGAGCTACCTTTTTTTGTGGTTTAACATGCAAGTTTAAAGTATGAGTCATAGATATTAAACATTTTATTTTAAGAAACAAAATTCACCTTTTTCCTTCAGCAAATGCAGGAAAAAAGTGGTGACTCTGATTAGATGGTAGATTTTCAAATTGCTGAAAATCTGCATACATATACACGTGCACGTGCACACACACAAGTACTTGCCTAGTTTTAATTATACCATCTATAGTCAATGGGGATGTGGGGAAGGAGAAAATTCTTCCTCTACCCTTGAAGGTCTTCCAGCTGGCCTAAGAATTAAATTTACATGAGATAGATTAACAGGAGAAAACACCAAAGTTTTATTATGTGCTCATTGAAGGCCAATAATGAAATTGAGATCTAAAGAAATGACCAAAGCAGGCATTTTTTTATACTTCTGAAGCAAAGAGACAATATGTGAGGAATCCGCAGGTCAAAAAAAAACTTAACTTTGGGAGCTTCAAATAGTAAGGAATTGTAAATGGAATTTGGGCTGCGGTAGTAAATTAGAAGCAAGTAAAAGGTAGTAAGGTTTGCTTATATACATCCTTTTCAGCTTTACATTTCCTATCTCTGGTAATGATGAGGATGTGTCTTTACCTCCAAATACAGGGAGGGTACCTTTCACAATGGAGATTTATTTCCTGCTTTCACAGGGACAGAGGATGTCCTTGCATAGGGTGTCTCTTAAGTAATTTTTATTTAAAATAATCAGTATAAAATAATCAGTATAAAAAAATTAGTATGCCAGAGTGGCACATCTTGGGGTAGTCTGCCCTTGGCTACAGGGGTATCTGTGACAGTGAAGACATAAATAAAAGGTTGATAATAAAAAGAAACAAAATAGGATTGTTAGTTTCTTGCTTCAAATCTCTCTTTGCTTGGAGGTTTCAGTCTTAAAACCCTTTGCTTAGGGAGCCTCAACCTCAGGGTCTTTGCATTTCTTTTCTCCTCCTCCCCTCAATTCTTCTCCCCATCTTCAATGGACTCAATCCATGAGTTAGTAAGCTCTGTTGTGTCTGGAGCAACCTCTCCCCTCCTCTCCTGCCTTGTCATCTTCTAATTTTTAGCCTGGATAGCTCAGAGGCTTTCCATAACTATCCCTTACCCTGACACTGAATCACCAGATCTGGGTTTTAGTTCTTCTGTGTGCTTGCATGCCACGCTGCTCACATCAGTCACAGCAGGATCCACATGACATTACAAATATATTCATATGCTTATGTAAAACACATGTATTGTGATTACAATAACTGGTTTGTCTTAGGGTTCCTGGGTGGCTCAGTTGATTGAGCATCCGACTCTTGGTTTTGGCTCATGTTATGATCTCCTGGGTCATGAGATTGCATATTGGGCTTTATGCTCAGTAGGGTGTCTGCTTGAAGGTTCTCTTCTTCTGCCCCTCCCCCCCCAGTCTCTCTAATATAAACAAATAATTTTTTTAAAAGATTTTATTTATTTCCGGGGGGGGTGGTAGAGAGTGAGAGCACAAGCACGGGGAGCAGCAGGCAGAGGGAGAAGCAGGCTTCTTGCTGAGGTAGGAGCTCAATGTGGAACTTGTTCCAGGACACTGGGATTATGACCTGACCTGAAGGCAGATGCATAACTGACTGAGCCACCCAACCACCCCAAATAAGTAAATTAAAAAAAAAAAAAGACAGCTTGTCTGCCTCCCTCATCAGATTTGAGAGAAACTTGAGAACACTCCAGGTAATAACATTTCTTTTATCTTTACAATCCTAACACAGATATGGTGCCTGGCACAGGGGAAGCACTCATGAAATACTGGCCAAGTGAATGAATGAATGGACTAAATTCCCTGTTGGCATTATTGTAGGCTGTATCCATGTACCCCAAAGCTGCTAAGTTCTGTTCATTCAAACCACTAACAAGCCTGTGATATTGTCTGAGAAATCTCTCTCTGGAGAGACTGACAAGCACGCTAAGGACATTGAGAAACATGTTTATTTAAAGGCATTTATTTCTTCCCTTCCTTGCCCTGCCTTTTTCTTTTTTGCCTGTATTCTTTTGGTTTTAGCTCAATGCTTTTCAGATTTTGGCTTGTGTCTTTGTATATGAATGACACATATATATATTACTCATGTATATGTATACCTCATGATATGTGTAATATATGAATTATATATGTATTCTCTCTCTAAGGCTGGGTAAAGGATAATCTCAAGATAAAATTAAGTAGATTGGTAAAAACAAAACAAAGTCATAGATTAAATTACATTTATTTTTTGTATTTTGTTTCTTTTTAATGAATTTGTTTATTTGACAGAGCACAAGCAGGGAGAGGGGCAGAGGGAGAGGGAGAAGCAGGCTCCCCACCAAGCAAGGAGCCTGATGCTGGGCTCGATCCCAGGACCCTGGAGCCAAAGGCAGATGCTTAACTGATTGAACCACCCAGGTGCCCCATTAAATCATATTTAATAAGGCTTTAGCTCTAGTTCTCGTCTCCTGAAAAGTTTTGACATTCTGTTGATCACTGAATTTGAATTTCTGTGCCAAGGATGGTGGCAAATAGAGATGTATTCCTTTGCCCTGCTTCTAGAGTTGGCCACTTAAGTTCTCTTTAAGGGAAAATGAAGTTGAAATTGGTAGACCCATTAAATGACCCAGATCTTAGAACTGAATACCTGCAACTTTTAATCTGTGAGCCAAGAGATCCTTTTCTGTTATAATTGGATGTGATGATTTTGTTAAAGATTCTTAGATTTTTTATTTCTCTTGCATTTTTGAAGTTGATGTCATAACTGTTCACTCAGCTTCTGCCTGTTGGTATTGGAGGCTCTGTCATATGGTAGAAAGAATTGGGCTTTAAAATCAGACATACGAGGAGCTGAATTCTGGATTTCTTACTAAGTAACTTTGAGAGTGTTGAATAATTCTTTTTTTATCTTTTTTTAAAGATTTTATTTATTGGGGCGCCTGGGTGGCTCAGTGGGTTAAAGCCTCTGCCTTCTGCTCAGGTCATGATCCCGGGGTCCTGGGATCAAGCCCAGCATTGGGCTCTTTGCTCAGCGGGGAGCCTCCTTCCTCCTCTCTCTCTCTGCCTGCCTCTCTGCCTACTTGTGATCTCTGTCTGTCAAATAATAAATAAAATCTTAAAAGATTTCATTTATTTGACAGAGATCACAAGTAGGCAGAGAGGGAGGGGGAAGCAGGCTCCCTGCTTGAGCAGAGAACCCAATGCGGGGCTCGATCCCAGGACCCTGGGATCATGACCTGAGCCAAAGGCAGAGGCTTCCCACTGAGCCACCCAGATGCTCCGAGAGTGCTGAATAATTCTTAAAGCTTCATTTTTCTCATCTGTGAGTGATTTTTTTAAAAGATTTTATTTACTTGACAGAGAGAGATCACAAGTAGGCAGAGAGGCAGGCAGAGAGAGAGGAGGAAGCAGGCTCCCTGCTGAGCAGAGAGCCGGACGCGGGACTCGATCCCAGGACCCCGACCGAGATCATGACCTGAACCGAAGGCAGAGGCTTAACCACTGAGCCACCCAGACGCCCCTGTGAGTGATGTTTTAAAGATTATGTGAGTTACTATGATTTACCCAGCAAAGTGTAGGTAGATAAATATTGGCTCACCTCCAAATTGTATTTGGCTGAGGAAAAGGAGAGAACATAAAAGATAACCAATTTGAAGTTAACAAGCCTAGGAAGCTAGCTAGTTCCAAGCATTCTTCTAATAGATTCTTTCTTTTAAATAAAATAATCATCTTATATTTACCTTTTTGAAAAAAATTAGACGTATACCCCAAACTCTGACATACACAAACAACAAATCTTGCCAGAGAAATAGTTTATTGGAAAACCTATTGTGAATTTTTTTTCTCTAAGAAAATATCCAGTATAAGAAATGGGATCCACAAAGCACCATGACCGGAAAATACAGCCTGAGCTCTTAGAGAATTCATTAGTATTTTGATAATAGATGATATTCACCTGCCCAAATGAATGAAATGGTTATTCAGCCAAATAATCATAAAAAAGGTCTCAATTTTTCTTTCTGTTAAAATGAAAGGCAGATTTTCCATATCTGGGCCATCTGGTCTGCCTCAACATCTGATAAACTGCTGAGGCAAGTGAATACTGAATAGACAGCTTCTGGGTTCTTCATTGTCAGGCACGGAGCAAAGCAGCCATCATTCAGCAGCATCTGGAGATGCAGGGCTCACAGGAGGGCTGAGTGAAGGTTGTGAGGTTGATGGTCTCCAGGCCTGGGGTGGGGTGGCAGGAGTTGAGCAGGAAGCAGGTGGGCACACAGGGCTGAGGAATGTGGCAGGGTGGGGGGCAGTTGTCACAGCAGGTTGGCTCCAGTAACCAAGTGGTGTGTGGGCAGGTGCTGGGCAGGCAGACTCCGCACCGGCAGCATTTGTCAGAGGAGCAGATGGTGGTGGCGGGGCCGGTGGGGACGCTGCAGCAGCAGGGAACACAGCAAGCCATGGTGTTGAGAATCTGGTCTGCTCTTGGTTTCTTGGAAAGATGAGGTTTCTGAGGTTCAAATGTCTCCTCTTGCTTTGGGGCTCTTATATATGCTCCCCAGTGGGTGTTGGTCCAACCAGAAGGCTTCCTCTCATTTTTGTTTATCCCACTCCTCTTCACTAAGATTCTCTAATCAGTTTGGTATTTACTTGTCCATTAAGAGTCCTGCCCTTATTAAGGTAAATCATGTTTTTGAGTCACTGACTTGTCATTTTTGTCATAAGATGATTACATTTTATCTTCACAGGGTCCTGGAATGCCAAACCTTATATGAATTATGGATAATCAGTCTGAGAGACAATTTAGCTATAGTTTCAGAGGCTATATTCTTTTCCTTGTTTTTCCCCCTTAATTTAAAATAATTGCATAACATACAATTTTTAATTACTAATTTTAGTAGATATAACTCAAAAGGTTAGTTGGACCATCCTCTCAATAAAGTCAACAGGAACGTGGCTACTTCTAGATGAACGTTGCATATGGCTGTATGCATCTCAGACATAATTACTTTATTTATTGAGGCTATAATTCAGGTTCTATTGAGTAAGTAGGGTACAGCCAGAATGGAATAAGATGAAACTCCTTTTCATTATTTTTAATCTGTTCCAAGTTTCCAAAATTTGTATTACTATTTTTTTTAACATTCTTTACTCAAAGTTATGTCAAAAATGTAAATTCACTAGGAAGAAAGATCCACCCAGTTGCTGGCTTTTGTAAAATGTACTGTTAAAGGAAAATTCACCTCATCTTTATTCATTTTCAAATGAATGCTCTACTAAATTTAAAATAAGTTGAAATAAGGACTAAAAGGAGTAGTCATAAGATTCACAAAATGACAGTGGGTTCTGGAAGTTGATCTGATCCAATGTGATTTAGAACTATAGAAATCCTTTCTTCATGGACTTATTTCCTACTGTGCATGTTTATTTGTTTTCATATCTTGGATCTTCAATTAGGTTGTAAATTCCTTTGAGGAATGCCTTATACAGCATTCCTCACCTTACTTGGCCTTGATTTGCCAGAGTCTAGGTTGGCAGATGAGGAAGTTGGACTGAATAATCTCCAGGGTGTAATATCCTGATTCCAGCATCTTCCCCTTGTTTAGCACGAAACTATTCAGGTAGTAGAATCTAAAGTACATAATTTGTTGGATGGCAAGTTGTTGAGGAAACACAAAATATGCATTCTTTGGTGCGCTGTATCTGAGGGGACGTTACTGAAAACCAACTTGGCCTGTTTAAAAGCGAAGAAACCTGGTTGAAACAATCAGCAGAAAATACTAAATGTCATTGGTAAATAAGCTTCATGCATTTTATTGGAAGAAAAACTCATTAGTGAAGTTGGCTTGATTTTTGCTTGAATATTGATATGTGTCATAAAGCTTATCAAATAAAAATGAAGGTTAGCACCTTCTAGGTACTTTGCATCATTGTGTGATCATCTATTGCAATGTCCTTCCCCAACTCTCTACTTCTCAAATCCTGCTCATTCCTCAAGCATCAGCTCAAATATCTTCTTCACGGCAACCTTTAGGTGGTTCTTCTAGATGTTTTCATTCTTTACTTTCACAATGTATGCTGCCTATCTTTTCATGTAAACCTCATTTCAGTCTGTTATATATTATGGCTCATCATTTTTATGTCTTCCTCACTCCAATGCAAACTCTCTGAAAATGGGAATTATGACTTCACTTTCTTTGTCTCTGTCAAGTACCCAGGTCAGAGTAGGCATTTGATAAATGTGTTTTGAACTGGATTAAATTACATATTAGAATGAAAAAGATATGTATTTATTTTTAGAATATCCCCTAATAATAATAATAATACTTTACATAAGCAGAATGATTCATTTCATTTCTGAAGTGCTTTTACACTTGTCAAAACGGTTTTACATTTAAAACTTCACCTAAATGAGTCAATGAAAAAAATATGGCTCGGCTCAGTTTTTGGGGTCTCTTCTGTATGTGGATGTTTAATTGCCAGTTTCTCAGGATCTTTAAAAGGAGAAACACGGTGTAGTTACTTAAAGAGACAGGGAAATATTAAAATTAAAAGTAGGAGCTGACCTTGGAATTTAAAATGATTTTAATCTTAGGGTTTAATATATTTGACTGTTCAGGCAATTTTCTTCAAGTATGTACATATCCTTGTGAGGCCTCCTTTTGCCTATGAGATTTATGCTGATGTCATCAGATAGTGTCATTCTGCTGGCCGTATTTATAGGTTTATGATGCGCACACGTGTGTCAGGAGTTGTTTGGTAATTATAGCATTAAACACGAGACAGCATGTGGTTTGGGCACAGTGGTGTTTATTTAGTTTTAAAGTGAGGAGGTCCATGACAGTGTTTATTTGACTCCTCACTGGAAATCATTCAAAATGTAGAACAGTTCCGCAAAACTGAAGGCACAGGGTCAGAACATTTTCTTCCAGAGCTTTTAATTAAAGACCATTTGCTGAGTGGCCCTTAATGACTATCATTGTCCCTTGGGGCAGTGTGGGCAAGCTCTTGGACCTATCTTTGGCTAGCAGCCTGGTGCTTCACACTCACCGGGCTGGACACAGGTTGTGACCGAGATCCCGCTCAGGTGTGGAGGAGGGTGGCCGCTGTTGAGCAGCCAGCATGATGGAATGTAGGAGTCAGGCTCACAGCAGGGTGGGGGGCAGGTGTTGCAGCAGGCCGGCTGCAGGAGGCTGATCTCGTGTGGGCAGGTGCTGGGCAGGTGGACTCCACATTGACAGCACAGGTCAGAGGAGCAGATGGTGGTGCCAGGACTGGAGGGGATGCTGCAGTAGCCTTGGAGACCAGACTCACAGCAAGACATTTTGTTGTGAGGGAAGATATTCTACAGAGTTGTTCTCTGTGAGTCTTTTATATGGAGCTGTCTCAGGGAACACAGCTTCTGTCCATCATAAAGTTTCCCTGTTGTTGTTTGTATAATCCCGTACAAATAACTCACTAACTTCTTATTTATCAGCTGTGGGATGAGCTCTCCTTCAGTTTTATTTGGTTGTGTTGCTACATTTCCAACGTGCTTCCTGTTGCTGTTTCAAAATGGTATCAGTGTAGGTTCTCTACTTACTCAATCATGGGCAAATATGTCATTGTCTTTTCTAACTTTCCTCTTTTTTACCAACCAGAATTTGTTCTTAAAAAGGATCACTGCTGAGTGTCAAGAATCAAGAGAGATTTCCCTGGAAAGTAAGAAATGATCCTTCTCAAAATGTGTGTTCTGGATATATTTGGGAAGTCAAAGCCTCTGGGACTTTTTTCCTGCCAGATTTACCTTGCTATCTTTTCATGGATTTGAGGGAATAAATGAATATAAGGAATAAAAGAAATCATCTTCATTGGGAAGTTCAGAGCCTGCTAGATGATTTTCTGTACCGATCCACTACATTGTCTGTGTATGCAATTATGTATAAATAAGCTCTCAAAGGACATTGTTTTTTTTATTTTTAACCAGGAGCCTGAACATATTAAAACATAGGCCCATCAGACTATATATGGTCTGAAAAATGAGCTTTCCTCTCTTTGCAAAACACCAAATTTTCAGAAAATCCAAACTGCTGATCTGCCTATTTCATTTTTCAAAACTACTGCCAAAGCTGGTAGTCACCTCCCGTCAAACTTTTAGCAAAGTCCTTCCACTTTAATTCAAGGTAATATTAAGATGTCATGGCCAAAGCTAGTACATAACTACAGTAAAGGATACTGGTAAGCAAATCTATTCATTATAAGTCAAATATTTATTCAATCTGTAATACATTCTGAAAACGGTAGGAGAGAGAGAAAAATAGAAGGCATGGTGCCTGCCCTCCAAAAGTACCAACTCTGATGGAAAAGGCTAGATAACCCTTTGCATATGATTCAAACAATGTATAATTAAGTACAAGACAAGGAAATGGGAGGAGTGCTGGAGCAAGGTTTGAATCCAAATTATAAATTACATGTTATGAGACCTAGATCAAGTTATTTGGGCTTCAGTTTTCTCAACTACAAATTTGGGAAAAATAGTAACATACACCTACTATAGTCTTACTTCAAGAATTAAATAAAGATGACATGAGAATTGCTTATGCAAATCGTTCAGCCTTGTTTGTGACACTGTCAGGTCATTTCGGTGCAGTTTCCCCGATAGGCACTGTGAGAATGTCCACAGGAGGAAATACAGTGGAGAGGCTCAGTGATCAGAGATGCCTGCAGGGTTTGGAATAAGTCGTTTTGATTAGACAATGTTTAGAAAAGAGGTAAGTGTCTTTGGGGCAAGGAAAACAATGACTTCTTCCATGTTATGCCCCTATGCTGCCCCTATCCCTGGTAGAGCTGGCCAGGCCTTCTTGGGCCTTGATTGCAACCCTTATCTACCCATAAAACTTGGCTGCAGTTTTTGCACACGTGTTGGTTCTTAACTAGAATGTAATCTCCTTCAAAGCAGAGACTATGTCTTATTTTTCCTGGTTTCTATAGTACCTAACCATAGGGCCTGGATCATGGGATGGAGTTTTGGGGGTGGAACACATGGAAGGAATGGTTGAGGAAGGAAGGTTGGAAAATAATGACAACTAACATTTATGATGCAAATACTTCTGTATCAAGTTTAGTCGGGAAAACCTCACACAAAGTATTTCAACAGAGAATTTTAAGATAGGGGATTGGTTAAATAGTTATTGGAAGACTGAAAAAGCCAAAAAGGAAAACTGAGGTAACAAACACAAGAAGCAGGCTACCAGCCTTAGGGTGGAGACTGGGGAGAAGAGGTTGGGGGCAACTGAACCCAGATGCTTGCCAGAGTGGCCCTGCAGAGCTGGGCACAGACCCTGGGGGCTGCCCAACTGGTGCTCTTGCCTCAGAAGCTCAGGGGAGAGGCCCTGGGGGGCCAGGGTGTGGGCCTTCATGGGTGGGAGGTGGGAGTCACCCCCTTGCTGGTGTAGGTGTTTCTGAGGGGGTACAGTGATGCTATTTTTGGAGCATCATGGAAAGAAGCTGGAGACTAGAATCTACTGTGGCTGCCTGATAAAGGACTGGATGCTGGGGCAACAAGACCTTCTCTTCCTCGGGCCTTACAGGCTCCTTCTAGTGCCTTCCATTGGTAGAATCTACTAGAAAGTCAGGCAAAGGAGATTAAGAGTCCTGACCCCAAACATCACAGAGTATAAAAAGATGGACCTGGAGGTTGACAGTTGGTACACACTGTTCTAAAGGCTGTACATGTTTTGATTAATCTTGACTACAGTTTTAGAAGGTATATACTTTTTAAACTTTAAAAAATTAACATATAATGTATTATTTGTTTCAGGGGTACAGGTCTGTGATTCATCAGTCTTATACAAATCACAGCATCCCCATAGCAATATCTTCCCCAGTGTCTATCACCCTGCCATCCTATACCTCCCACTCTCCTTCCTTCCATCAACCCTCAGTTTGTTTCCTGAGATTAAGAGTTTCTTATGGTTTGTCTCCATCTGGTTTTATCTTGTTTCATTTTTCTCTCCTTTCCCCTATGATTCTGTCTTGTTTATCAAATTCTTCATATCAGTGAGATCATATGATAATTGTCTTTCTCTGATTGACTTAATTCACTTAGCATAATACCCTCTAGTTCCATCCTCATTGTGGCAAATGGCAGGATTTCGTTTTTTGATGGCTGCATAATATTCCATTATATATATATGTATGTATATGTGTACATACATTCATTTTTGCCCTTGCTTCCCTTGCCTTTGGTGATGTTTCTAGGAAAAACTTGCTGCAGCTGAGGTTGAAGAAGTTGCTGCCTATGTTCTCCTCAAGTATTTTGATGGATTTCTGTCTCACAATGAGGTCTTTCATCCATTTTGAGTCTGTTCTTGTGTGTGGTATAAGGAAATGTTCCAGTTTCATTCTTCTGCATGTGGCTGTCCAATTTTCCCAACACCATTTGTTGAAGAGCTGGTCTTTTTTTCCATTGGAAATTCTTTGGAGGTATATACTTTTAAAAATGTTTTTAAATTGCAATATAGCTGACACACAATATTACATTGGTTTCAGGTGTACAACATAGCGATTGGACAGATCTGTACATTGTGCTGTGCTCAACACAGTGTGGCCACCATCTGTCACCATCCAACACTATTGCAATACCATTGACTGTATTCCCTGTGTTGTACTTTTCATCCCCATAATTTATTCATTACAAAACTGGAAGCCTGTATCCCCCACTCCCCTTTACCCCCTTTGCCCATTCCCTACCCCCTCCACTCTGGAAACCACCAGTTCTCTGTATTTATACATACTTTTCAAAAATCACTGCTTTATTCTTGAATAATTTTAGATTTACACAAAGTTTGCAGATAGCACAGGATTCCTATTTACCCCTCACTCAATTTCCCTTAATGATAATATCTTACAATACCATTGTGCATATGTTGAAACTAAGAAACCAGCATTGGTACATTGCTGTTAATTAAACTTCAGATGTTATTCAGATATCACTAGTTTTTCCATTATTGTCCTTTATCTGTTCCAGGATCCAATCTGAGATCCCAAAATACATTTAATCATCACATCTCCTTAGTCTCCTCTGGTCAGGGACAATCTTTTCTCAGTCTTTCCTAGTTTTTCATGACCTGCACAGTTCTGTGGTGTACTAGTTAGTAGGTTACAAACTATTTTTAATTTTATTTGACAGTTGAGGAGCCTGAGGCAGAGAGGAGTTAAATGATATGACCAAAGGACACATAGCTAGTAAGTGTTAGAGATATGATTTAAAGCAAGACAGTCTGGTTGCAGAGACTGCTCTCTTGACTGTCATATAGGGGACATTGCTCTTACAAGTGTAGGTTGCACATTGCTCCAGGATTAGTAGCAGGTAAGATTTACTAGAATTGACTATATCAGGTTATTGGGGGTCTTAATAGCCACACTGAAGAATTTAGCTTTGATTCGGTAAAAAAATAAAATGTTAAAAAAATAAATTTTGAGTTATCCTAGACTTTTGAGCAATTCAATTTAGCCAATATTTATAATAGGGATAGAAGTTTGGTCTCACAGAGGTATAGTTTGGATGAAGGGAGAGGCATGGATTATTGAACCAAGGTTAACTAGGAGGCTGTGATCAGGGATCTGGTGATCAATGTCTAAATTAGGCTAGAATCAGTGAAGATGGAAAGAAAGGCCTGGAGGCCAGGATAAATTTGAAAGAAGAATGATATGACTTGGTTTTCTGTTCTCTTATCAAGGATAAACAATTATTAACTTTACAGATAGTTTTTGCATTGAACTCGGTTATTGAAACTCATCAGAAAATCGAAAATGTGTTTGAGTTGCCAAACGTTCCATATTTCAGTTTAGGCTTAATGAACCAGTCCATGTTTTTCCTGTGCTGAGGTTTCTAATCACCATTTAATGTCTAACTTTAAAAAAAAAAGATGATTTGTTTTCACCTTAGAACCTAAACAGTTCTAGACTCACTGTATATACTCATTTTGTCTTAAACTGTAATCACCCCAGAGAAAGTGAGTTACTATATAAAACCAAATATACAATTTAGGGGGATAATTGAAAATGTATTGTTAAGTGGCATATACTTTCTCCCAGATAAAGAGAGCCATGGGTAATCCTATTTGTCTTGATAGTCCTGTCTGCAAAGGAGGTGTATACTTTGGTATAGTGGAAAGAGAAGCGGCTTTGGATTCAGGTGGTTTTAGGTTTGATCCTCTCCTGGCACTTACTATTTGTGTAACTTTGGGAGCCTCAGTTTTCTCTCCTGTAAGAGAATGATGGTAGTTATCTGTCTGTGTTTTTTGTTAGAAGTGAAATAATTCCCATGGAGCATAAATTAGAATGCCTGGTAGATAGTCACCAAATGTTAGCTATAATGAATGAAAGTAGCAAAAGTGATAGAGTGGGGTGGAGTTGGTTAGTGGCATGGAGTACTTTTACTTAAAATGCTTCTGGATGATATAGATCCATAGAATTTTAAAGCTGAAAGTATCCTAGGGAGCTTCTGGTCAACCAACCTTTTTTTTTTTTTTAAATTTCTTTTCAGCATAACAGAGTTCATAGTTTTACACCACACCCAGTGCTCCATGCAATGCGTGCCCTCCACAATACCCACCACCTGGCTCCCCCAACCTCCCACCCCCCGCCCCTTCAAAACCCTCAGGTTATTTTTCAGAGTCCATAGTCTCTCATGGTTCATCTCCCCCCCAATTTCCCTCAACT
>PISX010022221.1:0-32160 GCA_004024625.1 Mellivora capensis | reverse complement strand
GGGTCTCTCTGGATCTGCCACTTGTGGAGTCCCTGCTCGAAGAGCAGTGGCTCGACTGTGCTGGGGATCACGGTTTAAGATAACTGTGAGAGCTCACTCCTCGGCTCTGTCTCTGTAGTTGGCTTCCCTGCTCCAATACCTGCGAGCTCTGTTATACTCAGACACCCCTGATCTTTCTGTGACCCTGCAGGACCTGAGACCATACTGTCCCCATGAGGGTTCCACTCTGCTTTGCCTCTGGAGTGATGTCCCTTAGTGGAGCAGACTTCTAAAAGTTCTGATTTTTGCTTCAGCTGCTCCACTGCTTGCTGGGAGCTGGCTCCTCCCGCCGCAGTCTATCTTCCTGTTGCTTTAGATTCACTTCTCCGCACGTCCTACCTTTCAGAAAATTGTCGATTTTCTGTTCTTAGAATTGCTGCTCTTCTTCTCTTCTATCTCTTGTTGAGTTTGTAGGTGTTCAGAATGGTTTGATAACTATCTAGCTGAACTCCTGGGACCTGATGTCATTTCAGTCTGCTACTCCTCCGCCATCTTGCCTTTCTGTCCACTTTATTTTTTAAAGATTTTACTTATTTGTCAGAGAGAGAGCACGAGCAGGGGGGAGGGGTAGAGAGAGAGAAGCAGGCTGCCTGTGGAGCAAGGAGCCTGATGCAGGACTCGATTTTGTGGGAAATGGGAAATCATGGGATCATGACCTGAGCCAAAGGCAGATCCTTAACTGACTGAGCCACCCAGGCATCCTGAATGAGCCATCTTTCAAGCAGACCTTTTGCCTCCTGTCCAAAGGCCCTGCTAATGCTACATGGATCAGAGATGAGCTTGCAGGTATACAATCAAAATAAGCAATTCTTGTTATTTTAAACCATTGGGTTTTGGAGTACTTTGCTACACACACACAGTGATAGATGGTCAGAAAACACCCCTTGGGTGATCTCATCCGTTTCTATCGCATTAACTATACTGAGTCTCCAACCTGAACTTTCAGGTTAAATTTTTCTTTGGATTTCCTGACCCATATAATTAACTACTAATTAGATGTATCTTTTCTTAAGCTTAGTATGCCCAACATCAATGTGTTGTCCTTGTCCACCATCTGTTCTTTCTCCATTATCTCTTAATTTACTATCCAGTCATTCATAGCAGAAACTTGGGAAATCATTCTCAATTCCTGCATCTCCCTGCATCTAATTTTACATCTTAAATATCTTTTGAATTCTTCATTCTAACAGCCAATGCCTTAATTGAGGTTTTCACCATCTCTCATGTTCTATTTTAGTGATAGTAACTGATCTGGTCTCTATACCTCCCTTTTTTTCCCCCACTCCTTGAAGTTCATACTTGCCATTGCTTGTAGAGTAATATTTTTAAACACACATGTTAAAATATTTCGTACAATTTCTAAATGGTTTCAATTCATTTATGGAAGAAGCCACACTTTCTTAGTGTTTTTAATGATTTGGCTCCTTGCCAGATCTCCACCCTTACTGCTTATTCCTCATTTTCAGTTTATAATGTTGAATTACTGATTGTTCTCCAACTGTTCCTTCAGGTTGTTCTACCTATTCAGGCTTTGGTATAATTCAGTTCAATGTGGTTGTAGGATGAGGTCCCCACTTTCTTGCTGCTCATTGGCTGGTGTTGCTCTTAGTTTCTACAGGCTCTTCTCAGGTCCTAGGCACAGGGCCTTCTCAAAAAATTGCAGCTTCTTCCTTCAGAGCCAGGAGGACAATCCTACTGCATTGTGCCATGACAGTTTCTATAACGGAACCTAATCAAGGGAATGGTTATCCTAGGGATTGGGATTATGCAAGATTGGTGCATCAGGAATCTTGGGGACCATTTTGGAATTTGACCTATCATGGGTAAATATCAATTTTTCTCTAGAAACTTTTAGAATTAAAAAAAAATCCTCAATAATTACAAAGCTTGCAAGAAGGGATCTTCCTGTGTATCTACTTTTATCCACTATTCGGTTACTCAGTAGGCTCTTTCAGTCTGGCAATTCATGTTCCTTCAGTCATGGGAAACTTTTGTGTTTATTTCAGTGATGATTTCTTCCTTTCCTTTTTATCCCTTCTCTCTTTCTGGGACTCCTACTTGGACATTGGACCTCTTGAACCAGTCTTCACCTTTATTACATTTTCTCCTATTTTCCATCTTTTGCTGTATATACTTTCTGGCAGATTTGTTCAATTTTGATTTTTATTTCTTTATGGATGCAGTATCTTCCCATCACCTGGAGATTATCAGGGGTGGTTTTCTGAATCTGCTTCCTGAATAGTCTGTGTTGTCTCCATGTTATCTGTTTTTCTCTTTGTTCTGGGTTCTATCTTTTATAAAAAGTTAGAGGCTTCCCTCAGATGCATGTTACTCCTTGGATGTCTGTTTGTGATTTAGAATATGAACCTTAAAAGCTGATTGGAAGTTCTGGGAATGTACATGAGACTTGTTAATTCTGAACTCTATAGGGTGATTGGACCTGGGCTGCTTTTTGGAGAACCCAAATGTCAGTATCCTCAGGCTTTTTCTTGGGCTTAATGATTCTCAGAAAAGGATCTTCCCATCTTCTGCCCAGAGGACAGAAGTCTGGCCGCTTTTATTCTGGGAAATGAGTGGGTAGGGAGTTGGGGGCATCTTAGCATTTGGTTACTTAATCCCCCCACTTTTGGCATGGTATTCACATTCTGAGATTTTCTGAAGTCACCCCCAGATTTCTTCTGGTGTGAGGGAGGAAGAGTTGCCTAAACTCAATGGAATCAGGAGGGGAATCTCAGTATCTTACTCCTCCAAAGCTTTTACGTGTATTCTTCCTTATTTCAGAGCCTTCCTTCCACTGCCCTCCAGTATTTCTCTCCTGATTCCAGAGATACCAGGCACTGACAAACCCTGAGCAATTTTAGGGATGCTGTAGTTAAAATTGAACTGTTTCTTAGCTTTCTCTCTCCTGGCTTATTGTTTTGCTTTGTTAGATTCTCCTAAGTAAGTTATTATTCTGTTCTTCAGCTTCCAAAAAATGTTTGCCTATTCTCTTTTCCTTTCTTCACATATGTATGTTTATCTCCTTTAAAGAAGATCTTCCTGCTATAGTTTTCCTGGGATTACTGGAGGGAGTAAAATTAGATGTATATATTCAAGCTGTTGTCCTAACTCAGATGTTCCTCTTGTTTTGTAATGCATCATTACATGTTAAATTTTTATATGAAAGAATTTTTTTCCTCATTCTATTTCCCTTGAAATATCTCTTTATCAATACTACACTATTTTATTTATTGTTTTTTTTAAATTTCTTTATAATGCACTTATTCCTTGTGGTTGTGATTTCATGTTTAACTCCTTGTAAATATGTTAGTTTTATAATGCTTAAAGTATATAGGTACATTGGGAGGATTAACCTTAGGAAATAATGAGGTCATTTCTGTCACAATTGGATTTATTTCATAGGCCTGTGTTTGTTTTTTTAATGCATGACTTTATTAATAAGAATTAGAGTTTAAATCCAAATGTTGGAACCCTGTTTTCACACAGTGAAGACATTTTGTTCTTTTTTTTTAAATGAAGACCGAAGTTGCTGAAGACCCTCAACAGGTTTCAACTGTTCATCTCCAACTAGGATTACCACTGGTTTTTATTGTTAGTCAGCAAGTGACATATGAAGCTGATAGAAGGACTGCAGAATGGGTTGCTTGGCGCCTTCTGGGGAAAGCAGGAGTTCTACTCTTGTTAAGGTATCTTAAACATTAAGTATTCACTGTATTTAGCAAAACACTAGAATTTTTCTTTTTAAAATATGGTAATATATTCACTTGTAAATAAATTTAGATCTCTAGTAAATTTTAATATAGTTGCTGAGCTAAAGTCTATACATTAATTATTAGCTTGATTAAAATGTTGACCTTTAAACTTCGCTAAATGAAGATGGAGATGGAGATGGAGACTGGAACATCCAGTCTCTATTTATATCTAAAATATCTCAGACTCAGTAAATTGTAATCTTTTTTCATAAATTGTTTTTAGTGTAAGAACTTAGAGTTCTCTTTTATGTTGACATCCTGGATGACTGTTCTTCAGATCAGCCATATAAAACATATATTTCCATTTTGAAAAAGGGACTTTTTGGAAGTGGACATTCCTCAGCATGCTAACGTGGTCTTCAGAAGAGCAGAAGAGGTTAGTTATTTTATGTATTGCTCTACAATGTCTGCTTATTTAAAGAAAGTTCAAATGTGTGGTCATAAAATAATATAAGCTTATTATAGAAAACAAATTCTATAAATTGCCACTATTCAAAGATTATTGCTGTTAACATGTTGGTGTTCTTTTTTTTTCTCATTTGTTAGTCTGTCTCTTTTCTCATGTTCATAAATATACATGTATTTTAAGAAAATTAGGATCATGCTATATATCCTACTTGTCACATAAAATTATATCTAATTACTTGCTATTGTGCTATGATGCCTGCCTTTGTACACTGTTTTGAATATCACTGGTTCTTTCCTTTGGCTAAATTTCTGGAGGTGAAGTTTGTCAAAGGAAATGGGATTTTTTAAGGCTGTTAGAATACATCGTCAAATTGCCCTCCAGAAACCAGCAAGATCTGGAATTGCTTGTTGTTCATACATCTTGCCACTACCGAGCATCATCATGTTAAAAAAAAAATCTTCTCTATCCACAAAGTTCCTGTTTTAATTTGCATATGTTTGATTACTAGTGAGGTTGAACATTTTTTAAAAGCTTATTTCCCATTTATTTGCCTTTGTAAATTTCTGTTAATGTCCCTTTTTCTTATATTTTTCTTAAAATTTTAATTAAGAAATCTTTAATTCTGCACATTTCAAAATATTATATAAATATGTTAAATGATTGATGTGTTTTTGAATTGCCAGTTAAAAAAAATTTTTTTTTTTAAATTTACCTAAGTGATCTCTACACCCAACATGGGGCTCAAACTAATGATCCCAAGATCAAGAATTGGGTGCTCTACCGACTGAGCCAGCCAGCCGGGGGCCTCTGAACTGCTTGATATTTAAACTTAAATTCTCTTGCCTAGGGCTATGGCATGAATACCAGGTCAATGGTTAGAAGACGATTCTGTTCCTTTGGTTCTGGGACTGGATTAATGAATTAACTTCGCCAAGCTCAGTTTTCTCATTTGTGAAATATTCGTAAAACCTTCCCTTATAACTTACAAGAAATTTATAAGACAAAATAGGAAAATACTTTGAAAACCATAGTATTGTTCAAATGTAGTATGAGGCTAGTAATGCTTTGCTTTTTGGCTAGGTCATGGAAAGTGTATTTCTGAAGCTGTTTTTTTGCTGATAGATCAAGATCCTTAAATAAGAAGTTATAATATTTATTATTAGGAAATAGGTTTTTTAGAAAAATTAAAATTCGTGATGGTTTCTGAGTTTTGATGTCTTAAATTATTAAAATATAGTGAAATTTAGTAATTGCTAAAATATAGTAATATAGTAATATATAACATGCGGTAAGATAGGTAATAAGATAGCTATCTCTGTGAAAATATTTTCTGTAAAGGATAGAAGTGTCTTTTCTCTGAATCTCTTTATTGAATTCAGTGTAATTTTTTTTTTAACCTTCTCATCAGGGCAATAATGTTCATTCTGGGTTTGTATAATCATTCTTTCTCTCTTCTTTCCAGGCAAAGGGTTTGAGGGTCCTTAAATTATAGAACTGGTTGCTTAGATAGTATTGTATGCTTATATTACTGTATTATAAGCCTTGTATAGTGAGTTTAAAACATATCTTTTAGTATTGTGTTAGTTCTTCAGAATTTCTTTCCTAGGGCACTAATTAGCAATATAGTATTAAGAGTTTATGCTATAGAATCTTACTGCCTAGTTCAAATCCCACTTTGTAACTCTGGGCAAATTACTTGACTTCTTTTTTTTTTAATTGTAAAGGAGGGTTAATAATAATACCTACTTTAATGAGTTGTCGGGTCAGTATATTAAAAGAAATAGTGGAAAGTGCTAAATTAGCACAGGATCCAATACATTTGTAAGTGCTCAATAAATACTAATACTCATCCATTTATCCTTTCCATAAGTATTTATTGTGTACCTGCTTTGTTTCAGGCACAGTCCTAGCCTGAGGATATAGCAGTGAACAAAAGCAAGTTTTTGCCCTCATGGAGCTAATATTCTAGTGGCAGGAGACAAATATAAAACCAGTATAGCTAGAATTTCAGATGGTGTTAAAGACAATGAAAAAAATCAAGGTAAGGTGAGAGAGTAGTCTTGGAAGACCTCACTGATTAGTAACAATAAAACAAAGGAATATGCCTGTGGATATGTAGTGAAAGAGTCTTCTAGGCTGAGAGGACACACGTACAGAAGCCCTGAGGAGAAGAGTTGTTTGTGTTTCAGCATAGTATTATGAGGGATAGTGTTAATGCCTAGGATATTTCTTAGTACCTGAGTTTTTAAAAGCCCTTTTTTAATTGCTTTCTTCAGAGCTTTTTTTTTTTAATAAAATCAAACAAACTGAAAAGTAGAAAAAAAAATGAACAACCATATACTTACTACCTAGATTCAGCAATTAATATTTTATCCTATTTGCTTCACCTGTCACTTTTTTCTGAAACATTCCAAAGAATATTAGATATAATGACATTTACCCATAAATATCTAGCATGAAACTCTAAAAATTATTGTTGTTTTTCTATATATAACCACAATCTTATTATCACACTTAACAAAATTAACAGTAACTTGTTATGTTATAGTGTAATCTCATAGCCAGTTCATACTCAAATTTTCTCATCTTAAAATTATTTTCTATAGATGGTTTTTGTGAACCAAAATTTAGTTAAGGATTATGAATTGCATTTGGTGTGTTTCTTAAATGTCTCAATGTCTTCTTTTCCCCCATGATAGTGCCTTTTAGATAAATGGGCCAGGGTTTCCGTATTCTGGAATTGTCTGTTTCCTTTGGCTTTTGTCTGCCTTGCTCCTTTGTTCCCTTATGTTTCCTAAAAACTGGAAGTCAGATTGCCTAGCTCCATTAAACATTCTGGGTAAGAATACTTCACACTTCTGGTTCATTTGTATTTTATTTTATCCTAACGTGGAGGATGTCTGGTTTTCTCACATAATGATGCCACCTTTGATTACTGAATTAAGGTAGAGACAGTTAATTCTCTCCATGATAAGCTTCATTTCCCATATCCAATTAGCAGATAAACTGTAGGTAGAAATGCAAACAAAACCACTAGAGATATCAGTACTCACCCCCCAGAGTGGTTAAAAATTTAAGAAGTAACAATAACAAGTATTTGTAAGAAGGTAGAGTTACAAGAACTTTCGGTAGGAGTGAAAATTAGTACAATGAAAATTGGAAAAATATCTGGCAGTGCTTCCTAAAGCTGAGGCTACGTATATATCATGTGAACCAGCTGTTTCATTCCTAAGCATTGCCCAGCAGAAATGTGTATACACGTGTACCAAAAGACAGCTATAGTAATGTTCCTAGCAGTTAGTATTTATAATGGTCCAAAGGTGGAAATAACACACCTCCTTAAGCAATAGAGTGGATAAACACATACATGCATATGGTACATACTAGTATATTCATATAATGAATTCATCATTGGAAAAGAATAAACTGCTTTTGAATGTAACATGCATATACCTCACAAATAGTGTTGAGCAAAAGAAGTGGTCACAGAAAGATTATAAGCTGTATATAATTCTATTATATAAATTCCAAACTGGCAAAATTTATAGATGGTGATGAAAGAATAGTGATTACCTTTGGGGGGTGGTGATGACAGAGAGAGGCAAGGAGATGGCCTCTGGGTGTGCTGGTAATGTTCTGTATCTTAACCCGTGTGGTGGTTATATAAGTGTATCAGCTCTGTAAAAATTCATCAAACTATACACTTACAATTTGTGTTCTTCCTTTGCGGATATTGTATTTGAATAAAAAAGTTTAGTACCACAATATCTATGTATACTCCAAACAAATTTGGTTTGACTTTAATCATTATACATTTTAACCCCATTATTATTTCCACAGAAGTAATAAGTTGCTTACTTTGTAATATTAAAAAGATGAATATGTGATATCAAAGAACAAACACTTAGAGTTATTTTATATCTTTATTATCATGCACAGTTATAGTCAAGAATGATTTATTAAAATAACCCAGTGGCCTAAAATTTCATGTTTTTAAGATGTAATAGTTGTATTAGTGAATAGGGTATTAGTTGTATTAGTGAATAGGGTATTAGTGAAAGAGATTACAGTGGAATAATCTCAGTGGGTTAGATTTGGTATTCTTAAAATACCTGGGGCAAATTGTAGTTTTAAATGTTTTTAGTTAAATTTTAGCAGAATTATTATAGGATGAGATACTATTTTGAATATATCTGTGGAATATCTAAATAATTTTGATTGGTTCTGTTTATGATTAAGTTGTGTGTATGTTTGTGTGTGTCTGTGTATTCCTTTTATATTGACTTGGGACATGCTGTTATGTGTGAAATGTTGCAGACTTCAGTATAATATAATTGTGACAGGCAAGTGAGACTTCTAGTTGTTTTTTGCCTTTTTTTTTTTTCATTAGTATACACTATCTTTAGATAAAATGTGCTTTGGATACTTTTCATAATGATTATGGAATTTCCTCTTTTGTTTTATTTAATTTAATTTAATTTTTTATTTTTTTATTTTTTTATTTTTTAAAATATTTTATTTATTTATTTGAGAGGCAGTGAGAGAGAGCATGAGTGAGGAAAAGGTCAGAGGGAGAAGCAGACTCCCGGTGGAGCTGGGAGCCCGATGTGGGACTTGATCCCAGAATTCTGGGATTATGACCTGAGCCGAAGGCAGTTGTCCAACCAACTGAGCCACCCAGCCGTCCTGTTTTATTTAATTTTAAAGCTGAAGTTCTAAAGATATAGATTTAGATTCATTTTAATATCAAACAAGTAAAACATTTTTATTAAAATGCTTTGGTATATTTTTAGTCATGATTTTAAAAATGAATGTATTTCTAGGGAGTGCCAGTGGAATTTTTGGTCTTACATGATGTTGATTTAATAATATCCCGTGTGGAAAGTAATATGCACATTGAAGAAATACAAGAAGATGAAGATGAGGACATGGAAAGTCCAGATATGGGTAATAAGTTTTGTGATGCTCCTTCCCTTCTACCCTCCATTCGTGCTTGGCACCCATAAGATAAGTGAAATTTCAGTGAATTAACTTTCTCATAGAATGTTTTGACAGTCAAGACTATGAAAAAACCTGGAGAAACCTATTTTGAATAATATATTATCAAGTTGATTTGGTAGAAAAGGTAAGGATGCTATATTTTGTTGAGTGTGATACATTTCACTGTTACATGCCAGGCTTCCAGCTTTCCACATCTGTGCCTTTATCTTCTAAATTGGTTCTTTCAGCCCTCCTGGTCTCTTCCACATTAAAAAAAATGACCTAGGAGCTACAACTTGGTATTTTACATTTCTTTTTCCTATTAGGATATGAAATTCTAGTAAATATTGTTGGATTTGTAATTGTAAATAAATCTGATTATTGACAATTTGGGAGTAAATTTCAGTAACATTTAAAACTTCTTTTTTAACCCATTTCATTCCTTTTTATTGTACTTATTGCTTATGTTTTTGAAGTATTCTATAGTTTCAAGGCTATTCTCCTACACGTTATTTACTCTGATTGAGTTGGATGATGTCCCCTTCATTTTGTAGATGAAGAATCTGTGGTTTAGCAGGGAAATGTTGGAAGAAGAGGACAAGAATGGATTAGAAAATAAGAAAGGGGGGCGCCTGGGCGGCTCAGTGGGTTAAAGCCTTTGCCTTCAGCTCAGGTCATGATCTCAGGGTCCTGGGATTGAGCCCTGCATCGGGCTCACTGCTCAGTGAGGAGCCTGCTTCCTCCTCTCTCTCTGCCTGCCTCTCTGCCTACTTGTGATCTGTCAAATAAATGAATAAAATCTTAAAAAAAAAATAAGAAAGAACTGGAAGGAAATGAAAATATGTGAATAAGAAGGAAAAAATATAGTAAATAGGAAAATAGGCCTTTATTAATTTTGGAATTGAAGTTGTAACTTGTTAGTGTCATGGAATGTGTTTTAAAGTTCCTTTAAGTTAGTATTGTATAACTCTTACGTTTCAGATTTGAACACTAAGGGAGAGTTATGTGACTGACTAGAGTTACATGGCTGAAACCTGCGGAGATGCACTGTAATTCAGATCTAGTATTTTTATTTTATAGTATTAGAAATCATATGAAAATAATACTCTCATTTGTAAATTGTCTTCCTCCATTCCTTTCTTTGTAATGTGTTATTATAAAGAATTATGAATTTAGCATAAAGTAGACAGGATAATAGAACAAATCTCCTGGTATCCATTACCTGGCCCCACCCAGCCACCATCAAAGCATGGCTATCCTGTTCCAGTCACTGCCCACCCCTTATTATTTTGTTGCAAATCCCAAATACAGAGTTTCATCCAAAAAGATTTCCCTTATTTCAGAACTAATAAGGGTTCTCCTTTTAAAATGAACTTAATGAGCACTGGCTGTTGTATGCAATGGATGACTCACTGAATTCTACTTCAGAAATTAATAACAGAGTATATGTTAATTAAATGGAAATTAAATAAGAAATTGAAAAAATAAAAATAAAAAATGAACAAAATTGGGGCACCTGGGTGGCTTAGTTCGTCAAGTGTCCAATTCTTGATTTTGGTACAGGTCATGATCTCAGGGTCATGAGATCAAGCCCTGTGTTGGGCTCTTTTATGTCTTAGAGCCTTCATATATATTTTTCCTTTTGCCTAAGACATTTTTTTAAAAAAGTTTAGATTCTCTAGTTGGAAGGCTTTGGCTCTCTGAATCTGAATCCCTATTACAGTCTCTCAGGTACCATTTTCTTTCCTTAAACTGACACAATTTATAACTATTTGTTTATTCCGTGATGAGTTTATTGTCTGACTTTTCTGTAAATAGGAGCTCCATGTGGTCAGGGACTAAATCTGTTTTGTTTACTGTTTTCCCTACTGCCCATCACAGTGCTTGTCATACAGTAGAATTTGTATTTATATAAGTTATGCATTTAAATACACATTAATTTATTTTTGAACATTTTAGATATTCAAGATGATGAAGTGGCAGAAACTGTTTACAGAGATAGGAAGAGACGGTTGCCTTTGGAACTCACAGTGGAACTAACAGAAGAGACTTTTAACACGACAGTAGTAGCTTCGGATAGCATAGTGCTTTTCTATGCTGGTTGTGAGTATGAGTCTTCAGAGTCAGGGAGGATTACGTATTAGAGGATTCAAAGTGGGTGGATTTTATTTTTGCATTCTAATCATTGCATGTTGTAGAATGACATAGTGTTCATATGTCCCAACTAGACTGCACATATTGAAAGATTTACTAATTTACTAATTTAGAAAAGTTACCAATTCATGCTGATGTTTTTAATATATTAACAGTCTTATGGATCTGTAGGACATATACTCCTTTTAACTTCAAGAAAAAGCCCTTCAACTTATTTTCCTTGCACTATGAGTGCAGAAAATTAGTTGCATTTAGAATCCTCTTAAATGATTGCATACTATTGGGTACCGTATATTAGAATATTTTTTATGAAGGAATAACAGTTTTGGGAAACCCTATAAATCAGTATGTTTGTAAATGTATAGGTATGGATGCTTTGGAGATAATACATGTTGCAGTATCTGTTGAATTTTTTATTTTAATGTAGGGCAAGCAGTATCCATGGCATTTCTGCAATCCTATATCGATTTGGCCATTAAATTAAAAGGTATGTAATATGGTATGCATGCTTATTTTCTTGATTTTAAGCTATAGCTATTTGTAAAACCATATCATGCTAAAAATGAAGAAAACCACATAAAATTTCACATTTTATATTTGTGTCTCCAACATTACATTAATGAACCATAAGTTTCAGAAATGCTCAGAAGCATTCATCTTGGTTCTTTTCATGGAACTGTCTTCAATAGTAGGTAGAGAGCCTATGTATTAAGTACTTGTGGCCACACGGTTAATCCAGTAATCATTTTGGCTGAATTCATTCAGCAAACATTTATTGAGTGCCTACTCTTGAGCCAGTTACTATTAAATATTAAATGAATACTAAATACACTTAAACAAAAATGTGACAGATAAGACCCAGTCTCACAGTCTAACCAAAGATCTCAGTGTTCTTAAAGCTGTTTAGTTAGCTTCTTATAGACTGGGATATTTCTTAATAGCAAAAGTCTTTTAACTGTTCTATGAAAACATGATCCAGGGGTAAGTAAATAAGAATTCAAGGAATGGACTTGAATTCAAGGAATGGGCTTAAATTCAAAATACCTATGCCATCGTTCTAGCTTCATATCTGTAATACACCTTTTCTTACTGTTTTTCTTGGTTTTTCTTAGCTATTCTAATTAATTAGGCTTATTCTTTTAGCTACTTTAGGAATGTATCCACCATTTAGTTTTTTGGGGGCACTAGCTTACAGGTTCTTTCAATTTTTAGTAAGTTCTTTGTGGGTAGATACCATATCTTATACTTAGTTTACTGGACTTGGCATATTGACTTACATTGTAGAATATGTGGGGTTTAATAATTGTTGAATAAATGAATAAGCTAATAGTATATAACTTATTTATATACTAGGGACTTTTGTGAACTTAAGAAATTAATTCCAGAAAGTCAGTCCTAAATATAACATGTTCTATGGTAATAAAAACATAAGAGGTTTTTTAAAATCACTTTGAACCATTTTTCCTCAGTTCATTTCTCAACCACATTTGATCCAACTTCTGATTTCTTCATTACCCAAGTGAAGAGGTGATTAAGTCTCAGATAATGTAATTCCTAATATATTTGTAAAAAAATCCTGTTACTCTTTCAGATTCTCCTTCCTAGTTGCAATATATGAAAAGATTTAAGTTTCTTCTTTTAGGTTGTCCAGCCTCATTGGCAAAAAATTAGGAGAAAGAAAAAGGAAGGGGGGAAAAATATAAGCCATAATGAAGAAATAATTGGATAATGTCCCTGAATAATAGAATTATCCCCCAACCCAGCCCATTTGTCAATACCAAATGAAAATGGAAACAGATTCCTTTACATTCTTCTCTATTAATGAACAAATAAAGAGACTCCCAGGCCGCTCAGTGCAAGGACTCTGAGTTGTATTTGTTTGTAGAATAAAAAAGCAGATAACCAACCCAAGACTTGATTTCCTTTTTCATTTAGGACGTTCTATATGAGTAACAATCCTTTTAGTAATTAGGTAATCAGATAAAGGGACTGTTTTAGAAGTTCAGGGGACTTAATGTAGAAATGGGTAGTATGGGTACGCTCTACTACAGCATACTATGCCAAATTGGAAGACTATTGTAACACTTTGGGCATTTGGTCCTATAACTTTTCATGTTGACTTTGTGGGAAAAAGCCACTTCTTATCTAAGACGATGAAGAATATTTTATACTCAGTCACAAGGTGGCAGCAAATATCAAATTTTTATACTTACCTAGTACCTAGTAGCTGTAGCTAAGAGAATCTGGGTTTGTTTTTTTGTTTTAAATCTTTAAATTAGGAACACCATTGGAAATTCATGCATTGATCAGGTATCAGGGATGTAATACTGCAGACATCTTAGACTCTACTGGCAGATGAACATGGAAAAGGGACCCAAAAGTAGAGCAGCAAAGGAGGTGGGAAAATAAGCCAGTTGGGGAAGGGGTTGCAAAAATCAAGGGAAGAGAGTGTCCAGTAGAAGGCATTCATGCTGATGAGAGGTTAAAAAAGAATGGACTATAAAAATATTGTTAAGTCTACACAACTGGGTTTTCTACATTAATATTTATAAAATGTGCATTTCCTGTTGTTTAGGCACATCCACTATGCTGCTTGCTAGGGTGAACTGTGCAGATTGGTCTGATTTATGTACTAAGCAAAATGTTACTGAATTTCCTGTTGTGAAGATGTATAAGGAAGGCAAGACCCCGGTGTCTTACACTGGAATGTTAGGAACCAAAGATCTCCTAAAATTTATCCAGCTGTGAGTATTCAGCTTCTCCCTAAGACTTTAAAATTTTGAGGTCTATAAACTTAATTCCCATACTTTGTAGACACACCTTGAATAGGTTAAGGAGTAAGGAAATGAGATCACAGGATAAGGTGAAGAGAGCTTATTCCTTCACTTTGGGGGAGGTTGAGGTTGTGTTTAATGAAGGTGTTTTTTTTTTTTAATTAGAATGTATTTATCTTTATTTTGTCAGATATTTACCCTCTGGAATATAGTGTTCGCTAGTGTCAATATGGTTTTTTTTTTTTTGCAACCTGAAAAGTATCCTTAAAAATTAATTTTGAAAATAGCTATCTATTCATTCAGCAACAGGATTTCATGCCCAGTGAACATAACATCGGTCCAAGAAGCAGAAGAGTATTTAAGTGGGGAATTATATAAAGACCTGATCTCCTACTCTAGTGTGTCGGTGCTGGGACTGTTTAGCCCAAACATGACAACAGGTAAGGAGTTAGGTAATAGTTAAAAACTTGATTGCTAGTTTTTAAAAAAATGAATTAATATCTTTTTCAATGATAGAGAACTCAAATTACAGAATTTTGAAATTAAACTTGAAGGAAAAAATCTAAGATTATTTAGTTGTTAAATTTATTTATTTATTAAAAAAAAAGATTTTATTTATTTATTTGACAGACAGAGGTCACAAATAGGCAGAGAGGCAGGCAAAGAGAGAGAGAGGAGGAAGCAGGCTCCCCGTGGAGCAGCGAGCCCGGTGCCGGACTCCATCCTAGGACTCTGGGATCATGACCTGAGCCCAAGGCAGTTGCTTAACCAGCTGAGCCATCCAGGTGCCCTAGTTGTTAAATTTTGATATAATTCTTTCCTTCTTTTCTCTGTGTAACTATGTATTGCATATTTGTATATATTTTAATGTAATTGGGCTAGTGCTGTGTATCTAGGTTAGTATCTTCCTGTTTTTATTTAATATTACATGGTGCTTTTTCCCCCTATGATTAATATTCTTCAAAATCATCATGGCTATGTATTTGGATGCATATACCACAATTTATTTAACTGTTTACCAACAAATAACATCTGTTGTTTCACTTTTTTCTTTTTGCTATAAAGAATTTTTAAATTCTTTATAATAAATTAATTTTTAAAAATTTTTAATGCATCTATCTGTGGAATTTAGACTATTTAATGGGTATAGATTTCCAGTAGGAGGATAACTTTATGTTTTCTATAAGCTGTGTGTTATATGTGTTATTCATTTTTTAAAAAATGGGGTTTTAGGGACGCCTGGGTGGCTCAGTTGGTTAAGCAGCTGCCTTCGGCTCAGGTCATGATCCCAGCGTCCTGGGATCGAGTCCCACATCGGGCTCCTTGCTCGGCAGGGAGCTTGCTTCTCCCTCTGCCTCTGCCTGCCACTCTGTCTGCCTGTGCTCGCTCTCTCTTTCTCTGACAAATAAATAAATAAGATCTTTAAAAAAAAATGGGGTTTTAGTGCTTGTCTAATGAATTACTATGAGATTTTTATGTATTAAGGATATTAGATTCTCATTTTGTTTCAGTTATTTCCCCCCAGTTTGGTTGTTAGCTTTAATAATTGTATTTATTTAATTTGTATTTAGCAGTTAAAATTTGTTTTTCGAATGTATTGATTTTGAGATTTATCCACTGATTTCAGTTAGAAAATCTCTATCATCCTTATCAGTTAATAGTCACCTATATTTTCTTCTTGCTTTAATTTATATTTTCTTATACTAATTTATATTGTCTTCTTGCTTTGAATATTTTTTTTTAAATTTTGATAAAATACATGTAACAAAATTTACCACCTTAACTGATTGAGCATATAGTTCACTAGTGTCAAATATATTTACATTGTTGTACAGCTAATCTCCAGATTTTTTTTCATTTTGCAAAACTAAAACCCTGTCCCTGTTCAACAGCTATTTCCCTATTTCCCTAGCCCCTGAAAGCCTCAATTTTACTTTATATCTCAATGAGTCTGATATGTCTCTTCTTGGCTGGCTTATTTCACTTAGCAGGGTGTCTTTAAGATTGAGCCATGTTGTATCATGTGTCAGAATTTCGTTCCCTTTAGGGGCCTGTGGGTGGCACTGTTGGTTAAGCATCTAAGTCTCGGTTTGGGCTTAGATCTTGATTTGGGGTCTTGAGATAAGGCTCTGAGCTTAGAGAGGCATCTGCTAGAGTTTCTCTCTTTCCCTCTGCCCCTTCCTACTCTCTCTCTTCTCTCTCTCTTTAAAATAAATAAATATTTATAAAAAGGAATTTCCTTCTTTTTAAGGGCTAAGTAAAATTACATTGTATGTATGTAAAACATTTTATTTATCCATTCATCTGTTGACTAACATTTGGGTTGTTTTCACCTCTTGGCTATTGTGCATAATGCTTCTGTGAACATGGATGAACATACTGTTTTCCCTAGTGGCTGTACCATTTTATATTCCCACCACTAGTATACAAGTGTTCTGACTTCTCCACATCCTCACCAACATTGTTATTTTCTGATTTTTTGATACTAGCCATGCTTATGGGTGTGAGGTTTTGATTTGATTGTGGTTTTGATTTTTACTTTCCTGATAAGTAGTGATACTGAGCATCTTTTTATGTGCTTGTTGGACATTTGTATCTCTTCTTTGGAGAAGTGTCTATTCAAGTCCTATGCTCGTTTTTTAAGGAGGCTCTTGTTGTTGAGTTGCAGGAATTCTTTATTTATTCTGGAAATCAACCCCTTATAATATATATGAATTGCGTATATTTTCTTCTGTTCCATAGTATGCCTTTCTACTCTGTTGATTGTGATCTTTGATTTTTTTTCTTTTTTAAGTCTTTAACTATTTGGATATTTTTGTGCATGGTATGAGGTTAGGGGCCAATTTTATTTTGTCTGAATAGTTAACAGTTGTTCTTTTTTCTTTCTTTTTTTTTGATTCCAACATCACCATATTAAATCCATGTTTGTATTTGTGTGTGTCTCTGTGTATCTGTTTAAATATTTTCTATTTTATTCACTTTTATTTCCCCGTCAATACCTAATCTATTCATTTTTTTTTAAAAAGATTTATTTATTTATTTGAGAGATAGAGAGAGAAAGCAAGGTTAGGAGTAGAAGGAGAGAGAGACAAGGCGGCTGTGTCCTGAGCGCACAGCCCAACATGGGGCTCTATCCCAGGACCCTGAGATTATGACCTGAGCTGAAATTAAGAGTTGGATGCTTAACCGACTGAGCCACCCAGGCACAACCCTCTAATCTATTAGTTTTATAATTCATGTTGAAATAAATAATTGGGTCAACTCTTTTGTTTGTCTTTTATATATTTTCTTATCTTTTTTTTTGCCTGTTGGCTCTTCCAGGTGAACTTTAATAATTTATACATATTGTCTAAACTTATTTGTATTTCTGTTGCTTGTTTTATGCTTTCTTTAGTTAGTCTACATGGAGAATGCTGCTTCTGGTTTTATTTTCCCCAGAGCCAGAGAAGATGTTCTTTTTTTTTTTTTTTTTTAAAGATTTTATTTATTTATTTGACAGAGACACACATGGAGAGAGGCAACACCAAGTAGGAGGAGTGAGAGAGGGAGAAGGAGGCTTGCTGCCAGGCAGGGAGCCCGATGTGGGGCTCAATTCCGGGACCCTGGGATCATGACCTGAGCCGAAGGCAGGTGTTTAACAACTAAACCACCCAGGCTCCCCATAGAGAAGATATTCTTTAATTTTATAGATTCCAATATTTTTGTTTTTTTTAAAGACCATTTTAATGATTTTTTACTCCTTCTATGGAAGATGAGAATGCTTTTAATTTCTTGTCATTTTTTTCTTTATATGGGCCTCTATAGTCTCGTATTATAGATTCAAATTATCAGCTTTACTGAACTTCAGTATTTTTGCTTTATATATTTCTCTTTCAAAAAATTTTTTGCACTTATTTTTCCAACATTTTATTATGAAAATTTTCAAACATACAGCAAAGTTGAAAGATTTTATAGTGAACATCCATATACCTACCGTCTAGATTCTCTTATTGGCATTTAACTTGTACTTGATTTAGCACATACCTGTGCATCTATCCATCCTTCCACCTCTCAATTAATTCATCTTATTTTTGGTGCGTTTTATATTAATGTTTTTTCATTCAGCTTTGAAACAGCACTTATAGCAATTAATTGTTAGTTTTACATAGCATCATAGACTATAGTGTTTTTTAATATCACAGCTTCTCTATTTTTAGACTCTATTTTTTCTAGCTTTATAGGAATGGCTTTCAGCAAGTAGTAAAGGAAGGGTACACAGGGGTTTGTTTTGTTTTTTCTAACCGGTATTATTGTTAGAATGTTATTCTCTTGCCTTCCCATATGGATAACTTCTTGAATTGACTGTGTAACAAAACCTTTAGTGTTTTTATCTAGCAAACCTGCCCCCTTATTTTTCTTTAATTTAAGATGAATTTCGAATTCTGAATAAAATCTTTTAAGGATATTTTTCTGGGACAAGTATCCCCATGTAGCATCATACCTGTAGATAACAGATACCGTTAACTAGTTATTAAATTCTGCTTTCTACAAATTTCTGTCTAGCAGTTGTTCCCCTCTATGTTGTCTTCAAAATCTTTTAAAATAAAAGCCAAAAGAACTTACTAGAAGGAAATAATAAGAATGTGAATGCGTGTTCTGTGGCTTCCCGTCTTAAAAGGCAAAATCCTAGAGAGGACATCTTTTTCATTTATATTCTCTTTATGAAAAATTGTGAAGTGAATGAGTCTGTGTTTTACTCCTTTGTCTTTGCCTTTCTAATGTTTTTGCTTCTACCCATTGACTTTTTTGTCAGAGCTACCGCAGGTGCTTGGTGCCCTGAGGTTGTCTATTATTTACTCTGGGCTTCCTTCCAAAAAGAATTAAGGCCTTCAGATAATAAAAAGCACAAATACAATAAAATCATTAAAACAAGAATAAGAATTAAGCCATAAAAGATCCGGGGATAATTGTGTAGAATATTTAGAAAACACTGCAGTTGGTCATAAAACTTAACCTTGGGCAATCTGCAATCGGAACAGAACAGAAAGATGAAGTTTTTGCTTTCTTATCATCATTATATAATAAATGGCAATATAAAACTTTCCCCTGATTGTAAATGCTGAGAGGGATTTTTCATATTTCTTTTAATGTAAAAGATATAGGGAACAGTATACTTTGATCATTTATATAAATGATAAGATTTACACATAATTATCTCTTAACAAAAGTCAAAAGTATAGGGGCACCTGGGTGGCTTAGTTGGTGAAGTGTCTGACTCTTGATTTTGGCTCAGATAATGATCTCAGGGTTGTGAGATCTAGCCTTTGGTGGGGCTCTGTGCTCAGCAGGGAATCAGCTCAAGATTCTCTCCCATTTACACCCCTCCCTGTGTGCATGTTCAAGCTCATACTCTCTCTTTTCCTCCTCCCTCTTCCTCCCTCCCTCCCAAATGAATAAGTCTTTAAAAAATAAGTCAAAAGTATAATGTTAAACAACGTAGAGATTGTTCCGGTGTGCCTGAATGATGTTATCTGGATAGGATGCCTTTTGTTATTTCACTAGATTGATTGTTCTCAGACTTTTTCAGTCAGGAATTAGATTTTCTTCTTTTTGTTGTTTTTGTTTTTTGCAGATATTCATGTGATAGTTAATGGACTTTCAACATCAATTGAATGAGAAAATGTATAACAAAAGGCTGTTACGAATTGACTAAATTTTTATGTACAAGTGTATTTTATTCACAAGAACTAACTACTAACATTTACTGAGCACTTATATCAGATATTGGTTTATTGTTCATGTAGATTCTAATGATTTAAAGATTAATGTGGATATCATGAGGGCTGAAATGTCTCCTTTGTCCAATGTTGTATGTGCCAGGTCTCTTTACTTGAAAGATACTTTTTTTTTTCCCCTTTGTAATTTATAAGTATCTTTTGGGGATAGAATTTAAAGCTCTGTAAATGTCCTGTTTCCCATTATACTTTTGCATTCCAGTTTTAGAATCCATTGCTTGAAAGAGCTAGAACTATGATGGTTGCCGAGTGGAAAATTTCTAACTCCCTATTCCTTCTATATATGTACTAATATACTTCACATACTACTGTAAGAGCTTTTCCTTCTCACTGTTTTTCAGTATAGACGCCTGAGTTCTTATTTTATTCAGTGGGTTATAATTAGTTGCTGTCATGCTCCTTCAGTTGGACTCCTGTGTCCTTTTGACATGTTTCCATCATTTTTTGGGTATGTCCTTTTGGTATAAAATGTTCCCAGTCCCATACCTAGAATCAGCCATTTTTCAGCCAAGGGTCTAAATTCCTTTTAGTGGGACATGGAATTTAGAAACCAAAATCTAGGGATTAGGAGTGTTTTTAGTTACTGGAGTGTTCTTGCTTCTCAACTCTTATTGGTAGAGCTAAAAAAAATAGATGTATGTGTAGTATGTGTATATGTATGTGTGTATATAAATGTAACAATTCAGTAACATGACAGTGGGGAAGAAAGCAGTATTGCTAAATTAATATATTTATTTTATGCAATTAAAACATGTTTATAGATACACAACTAAATATTAGAGGTCACCATTAATATTATATCCCAAATATATTTATTGTGATTTAAGAACATTCTTATTTAGATTAACTGATTTTTTTCTTATACTTGGGGTTGCAGTATATTCTGACATATATGTAGTTTTCACCAAGGAGGAGAGTATGTCTGGTTTTTAAATGTTCAGAGGAAAACTGACAGTCTTGTTTGGTGGAAATGGATATGTATCTGAGGTCTATAGTATGTATGTATGTATGTATTTATCAAGGTCTGTAGTTTTAAATATTTCCATTGCAGAAGTAACAAGATATATGACAAGTCTTTTAAGAAACATATTCATGGGGTGCCTGGGTGGCTAAGTGGGTTAAAGCCTCTGCCTTTGGCTCAGGTCATGATCCCAGGGTCCTGGGATCGAGCTCCGCATTGGGCTCTCTGCTCGGCAGGAAGCCTGCTTCCCCCTCTCTCTCTCTGCCTGCCTCTCTGCCTACTTGTGATCTCTGTCTGTCAAATTAATAAATAAAATCTTTCAAAAAAAAAAAAAAAGAAACATATTCATGGGGTGCCTGGGTGGCTCCGTTGGTTAAGTGTCTTCCTTTGGTTCAGGTTATGATCTTGGGGGTCCTGGGATCAGGCCCCATGTTGGGCTCCCTCTCAGTGGGGAGCCTGTTTCTCCCTTTCCCTCTGCCCCTCTCCCCCACTTGTGCCTCTTTCTCTCTCTCAAATGAATAAATAAAATATTTTTTAAAAAAGAAACATATTCATGAGTAGAGAGGCTTCTGTATGAGGAAATTATATGGACATAGTATAATTTTCCACTTTATCAAAAAAAAGAAAAAAAGAAGCTGAAACAGATTCCATTATGTCATTGTTTTAGATAATAATCATCAATTACTGACCAGAGTTTAGCTGTTTTCTCTTAGAAATGAAAGTATAGGCACTCAGTCCTAATTGTTTACTTTTCTTCTTTCTCTCTCTCTCTCTCTTTGTTTGTTTGTTTGTTTTGAGGGGGCAGGCAGAGGAAGAGGGGGAGAGAGAGAATCTTAAGCAGGCTCCATGCCCAGCACTGAGCCTGATGCAGGCTTCAGCCTCACAATTCCAAAATCAGGACCTGAACTAAAACCAAGAGTTGGATGCTTAACTGACTGAGCCACCCAGGCGTCCCATTGTTTAATTTTTTTAAAAATGTATTTATTTGTCAGAGAGAGAGGGAGCGAGCAAGCACAGGCAGACAGAGCGGCAGGCAGAGGCAGAGGGAGAAGCAGGCTCCCTGCCGAGCAAGGAGCCCGATGTGGGACTCGATCCCAGGACGCTGGGATCATGACCTGAGCCGAAGGCAGCCGCCTAACCAACTGAGCCACCCAGGCGTCCCAATTTGTTTAATTTTTTTAATGAATCTTTTCTGCTTTGATGTAACACAGGCTGAAGAAAATATTTTTATGGGGTAATAGTTTCTCATGAAATTCATGGATATAAATGAGCCCTCAATGCTGCTTACTGGCTGACTGTGCCACTTTAGTAAATTGGCTTTGCTACAGTGTTTCTTAATCTTGTGGAAATATACATCCTTTTTAAAGAATATAGTCTTGTGGTTACCAGATGGTAACAGTGCTGATGCTCACACCATGAGCACAGTATTGACTACTTAGGTGAAGAACTTTTGGGTTCAGCATGTCTGGAGTACTAGGTGCTTTAGGACTCAGTTCTTTTGTCCTCAGTTTTCTGTTTGAACTGCCATGAACCTTCCACGCAGTGCTGCGCTACCATTTAGCCTTCACTTTGCAAGAATACGTCATTTATATAAGCTTACCTCTGTTCTCTTATTAGTCTATGACCGTTTAATTCAGACTTGCTTCTTGGTCATAAAATAATCATTAACATGACCCAGAATACAATATTATTTATGAAACCGTATTCAGAAAACTACAGAAATAAAATATTTCTTACAGATAAGTAATAAATTATTATTTCAGATAATAAATTATCTGTATCCTAACAAATGAAAAAAGATACACAAATTAAAGCTCAAAGATAACAAAAAACACATTACAGAAAATAGGGGAAATATAAAGACACAAATCCCTCATAATTGCAGAATCCTAACATAGATACTGTTAAATGCCTAGAATTTCTAGTCTTCCATTTTTTCTATACATGTAAGCACTTCTAGATTTTGGGAAGATAACGTATTCATCATTTCACATACACTTCTCTTTCCAGGCTATGTGTAGGATGGCTGTTTCAATGACCTTACCCTAGGAGTAAATTAAAAAGCAACAAATATTTATTCAGTAACTATGTGATTAGAGTGGTATAAATCTGACAAATCATATTTAGAGTACATTTGTTTAGGTAACCATAATTGCATTATATCAATTTACATTTCTGTAGTAATCAAATGTCATAAAAAGAACATAGATTTATTTTAGAACCACTAAGTTATATAAGATCTACCTGTAAATATTTATCTTTATAATTAATAGTAAATTTCAACCATTTATAAATCTGTTAATCAGTTATATAGCACACATAATTTTAAAGGTTTCAGAGTTTTGTCTTATCTATGTATTTATAGTGAAAGAAGATTTCACTGAAGCAGGAAACTACCTAAATGGATATGTTATCACTGGAATTTATTCTGAAGAAGATGTTTTAATACTGTAAGTTTATTGGTATTCTAATTTTAAAGAGAAAGAAGTTTGCAAGATAATATATTGTTTGTCTTTACACAGTTGATGAAGGAAAATAGGTCAGCAATATAATGAAATTTTTAATTTTCTTCAAAGAAGATCTGGAAGTACCACCTGCATATTTAGAATTTTTAGTTATTCTTTTGCTTTAGGCTAGAGTCCCCATAGGGGCGACCTTGGATTCATGCTATTTCATCTTTCTATAAAAATTTTCCTCTTTGAGTTCTCATACCTGCAGTTTGGGTTCTTTGGAATTATCAAAGTTTTGGGAATTTTACATCTTGAGTGTCTGGGTTTTGATTTGCCACCAAGGTATGTATAAGTATCAGAATTTTCTCATATTTCCACCAGTTTTAGGCGATGTAACTATACCTGATAGTGCCAGCTAATTTTAAGTTATTGCAAACATACACTTAATCAGTGCTTTTTTAACCACATAGGTTGCTTTATTTGTAGAATGTGGGACTCTTGTGAACTACCAGTTATTTCAGTTGGTTCAGAATGAAGGACTGAATAGAAAATTTGAAGATTAGTGATGCATACACAATACATACAGTAATACATGTACATCACATTCTGCATTAGTGGCTTATTTTTAGGTGCAAATGGAGTTGGTAAGTCCCAATAATTTGTCTTGCTTACCTCCTGACTGTAATATTCCTAATTGTGGTTTCTGAGCATATGTCTTTCATCCTGAACACTGGTGACATATGCTCTTCATGATTAAGCTCCATTTCTATCCACGAAAGCAGTGACTTGCAAAGTAAATCCTGCATTCCCGATCTTTAGAAAATATGAGACCTATTCATCGGACACAAGGAAGTCACCCACTGTCTTGTACTCTGCTGTCATTGTGCACTTCGCTGTTGTCCAAAGCGGTGGGCCAGCCGTTTTCAGGGCACGTTTTATTTATCACCAGTTGATCGACTAAGAGAGTCTTCCAGGTAATTTGAAGACTGGACCCTCTACTAATGCTTGTGTATTATAAAGTTTTTACTTTGTTTTAGCATCAATTGAGATTTTACGTGATACACATGTGACTACCTCACTGGTTGTTTCACACCAAGCATTTTTTTTTTCTATTTAATTTAGTGATTCCCCTTTTTTGTTAGCAAAAGTAGTGGCAAGAAGTGGCAGGTTGGGGCTTGGTTACAGTGGAGAGAGCATAGACTTTGTATCTGGGGCGCCTCAATTTGAATCCTAGCTGTGCCATTTATCACTCTCTGAGTCCTGGTGTTCTCCTCTATCAAGTGCAGGTGATAGTGGTCTCATGTAGGGCCATTGAGGGTTAAATGAAAACTAAAGGTGCCTGAAAGAGTGCTTGTAAATATTGGGTTTCTAGTAAATGCTTGTCTCCTGCTCAGCAGTATGGTGAGCAGTCCAGAAAGGTCGAGAACCATGCAGCATGTTCCTAATCCTGTTTAGACATTTTCTTGATGGGTAAGTTGTCTAGAGAAAAAAAGAAAAAAACCTGGCTAGGTTTTTATCTGTTGATTTCTTTTAATCTAGGTTGTCAAGGCTCCTGAACTTCCTCAGAGAGCCTCATACAGAAGATAAGTTTGCCGGGAAATCGAGTTCATTTTTTTCTTTAGTAGTAGGGCTTCCCCATTTGCTACTTGCGACTCTGACCTCCCGGACTAATTGTTTATGTTTTTGATGACTTGTTATGTTTTATTGGAAATCTTAATACTACATTTCTCCATAGGTCAAATAAATATGCTGCAACCCTTCCAGCCCTGCTGCTGGCCAGACACAAAGAAGGCAAAATAGAGAGCATTCCATTAGCTAACTCCCTTGTACAAGACATAGTTCAAATAATAACAAATGCATTACTGGAAACATTTGTGAGTATATTTTATAATACGGATGTTATTTAAAATAGGAAAATCTAGACCAGTTAAAAATAGTCTGTTTTAATACACCATTTTCCAGCTGTTCTTGGCACAGGGCATGAGGTCTTGTGAGCTGAAGATTCATTGGATTGCTGTTTTAGTCTTCACTCATTATGCACATAGCTTCTCTAGTCCACTACCAAAAGTTTACATGTCTTTGGATTATTTTTACTGCCGAGACTAGTGTAGCTGATGACCAGTTGAAGGAAGCACTTAAAGCTAGGCTGAAACTTGGTGCATATATAAAGCACGTGGATTCTGGAGAGTCAGACGACCCAGCTTCAGATCCCTGCTTGATTCCTTGCTGGCTCTTTCTTAACTTCTCTCTGCCTCACTTGCCATGTGTAAAATGCAGGTGGTCGTAGCACCTGCTGCAGAGACTTAATTGCAAAGACTAAGTGAGACAGGTGTATGGTGTTCTGTGTCATATTTGGCCCCTGGTGAGCATTCAACAGCTGTTAGCTAGTATTCTTACTTAGGCAGTTTTGAACAAAATAGTATCTTATGAAAAGCCTTTTCCACTGCTTCCTTTGAAAATAGTGAATTCAAGGGCAGAACAGTTGTAACCTACATTTCTCAATTTCTGTTGTTTTTGTATTTATATTAAACATAGCTGGAATATTGTAAATATATACTTTTCTGCATTCCTTTTTTTTTTATTTTTCAAAGATTTATTTATTTGACAGAGAGAGATCACACACAAGTAGGCAGAGAGGCAGGCAGAGAGAGAGGCGGAAGCAGCCTGAGCCACCCAGGCACCCTACTTTTCTGCATTTCTAAAGTGACATAAGAAGCATTACTATCAGTGATAAATACTGAATGAATATCCTCCTGTTGTGTTTTTTGCCATGATGATCTAAATAACATTATATTTTAGGCTCAGATTAATAGCTGTAGTCTTTATTAAATCTTTTTGTGATCTTGGTTCTGTTCCCTCCCTTCTTCCCATTAAAGTTACAGGTTATAATTAATCAAATCATTAATATTTTCAGGATGTAGGTTTCCAAATTATTAAGGTGACATTTTTGTATTTTTTTTTTTAAAGATCTTATCCATTTGACAGAGAGAGATCACAAGTAGGCAGAGAAGCAGAGAGATGGGGGGAAGCAGGCTCCCCACCGAGCAGAGAGCCTGATGTGGGGCTTGATCCCAGGACGCTGAGATCATGACCTGAGCCGAAGGCAGAGGCCCAACCCACTGAGCCACCCAGGCGCCCTGACATTTTTGTATTTAATGGCATGTTATTAAATGAATATTTCCTTAGCCATATACATAGTGTAATATTTTTGGAATTATTATAAGCCTTTGCCTTCCTTCTCCCAGATAATACAGAGAACTGTTAAGAGAAGAAAATTGGAATCGACCATAACCTCCTTTACCAAATTTAAATGGAAGAAATATTTTCCCAAACTTAAAAAAAAAAATTCCATGTGTATCTATGATTTTCTTTTTATATTAAGGGATATATCCATCAAGAAATGAAGATATATATACTGGTTTTTTAAATATCTGTATAATATTCTGTTGCACTGAAAAAAAACAAAATTTATTTAATTTCCTGTTGGTGACTATTTAAGTTGTCTTTAGTTTTGTTTTACTCAGGGACTAGCCTTGTGTGTAATCTTTGGGTGTTTCCATGATTACACACTCATGGTAAATTCAGACAATTCAAATTGCTAGTCCAAAGGGCATGCACATGTTTAAGGCTGCTGATACTTGTTGCTGTTGTGCCTGAGAGGAGACTGGGACATTTTGCTCTTTTATCTGTGCCTGACTGATGGATAAAAAATTTTTATTTTTTTGGTATTTATTTTGTATTATTTTTTGTATTTATTTGTTTATTTATTTATTTATGGTATCTGTGATATCCTTTAAGGCTGAGAAACTTGGGGGCAAATGTAACTATCAGACTCTGTTTATAAATTAAGCATTGGGGCAGTGCTTCCAGTTTATAGTGTTTTGGTTTACAGTGTTGGACTAGAAAACCAACAGCTATAATAAAAATTGTTTTGCTTTTAGTTTATGACCTTCCCATAAATTCTGAAACCCTCAAGTGGTTATTAAATGTCTTAAAGCTGCCCTGTGTTGGAGATTTAAGTCTAGAGTATATAGCCACCAGCCAGCCTGCTGCAAGCTTATCTCCTGACCTGCACTAAGGTGCTAGAAAGACTTGTTTCTTCATCTGGATAGGAAGCAGAAATGGGCGACCAGATAGTCATTTTTTTTTATATGGCATCCAATTTTTATTTTAATGAACGTGATGATAAATTAGCCTAGGTAAATAATGCTCAAATCTGAAATACACAATAATGAACTACATAAGCAATCATCTATCCAAGGCTGTCACATTTAAACATAGTTTAGTAACACTTGGCTCAGATAATTTAAGTTCCTTTAACTATGCTTTTTTTTTTTAAATTTCTTTTCAGCGTAACAGTATTCATTGTTTTTGCACCACACCCAGTGCTCCATGCAATATGTGCCCTCCGTAATACCCACCACCTGGCTCCCCAAACCTCCCACCCCCAGCCCCTTCAAAACCCCTCAGGTTGTTTTTCAGAGTCCATAGTCTCTCATGGTTCACCTCCCCTTCCAATTTCCCTCAACTCCCTTCTCCTCTCCATAACTGTGCTTTTAATATGGATAAGTTATAGCCTCTTGTATAATGATAGCCAAAGGATACCTTCCAATTACCATGTTTGATGACCTTTTCTATAAGTTAGCAATCAAAGTTATTGACAATGGTTTTTCTTTTCAAAATTCTCTTTTCTGCTGGCTTTTTCAATCCAGTCCTCCTTCAACTGTCTGGCCACTCTAGAATTCCATCTTCAACCTTCAGTCTTTTTCTTCTTTTTGTTGTTCTTTCTTTGGGAAATTTTATCCATACCCATAATTTATACCATCATTATACCAACTGATGATTCCTAAATCTGAGTTTCTGATCTTTTCACCTCAACTCACAGAACTCTTGGGTCTTTCTTCCCTAAATGCCTCTCACCGGTCTGTTCTTTCACAGATTTGTATTCTAGTTAGTCATCTTTCTAAAACAGGCATAACCATGTCACTCATTTGATACAAGATCTTCTCAGAATTTCTGGGAGCTAGAACACCTATCAAGGCATTTTCCCATCTGGTCTTACAGCCACATTTGCCTCTTGCATGCCGAAGTCTGGCCGACTTCACTCCCACTGTTTCCAGATGGTATGAATGCTTTCACACCTCTCTGCCTAGCCCCACGAGGCTCCCTATATCTGGAATCCCAGCTCTAGCACATACCTTCTTCTGTCAAGATCTTATTTCTTGCCCAAGACCAGATCACATGTCACTTCCAAAATCATCCATGGGTTCCCCTACTTGTTTTTTTAGCTCAATTTTATTGTCATACATTTAATTTTCTTGGATCACAGCAGTTTATCTACCTGTCTCCTCCTTTAGAGTAGGAGCTCTTTGAGGGCAGGGAAAGGATGTTACTTCTTTCTGATTCAGTACGCAGCATAACATTGCGAACTTTGTAGTGGTGCTTCCATCTCCCCTAATGTTTCAGATCTGTTCTGCTGGCCTGGTGAAACCTGTCAGTTTTAGGAAGGGGATATAACCTGTGTAGAAGATTAAAGATGTTAATATGAGAAGACAACTTAGGGAAGTTTGGAGAAGAGGGGATCTAAGATTTAAGTCATGAGAGAGGAAGGTTTGAGAAGAGGATTTCGAGCGTGAAAGAGAAAGAATTAGAAGAAAAATGAGAATTGGCAAAGTGGCTTTGAGAACTAAGTAAGGAAAAGTACATACCAGTGTTTGGTATTTGAGCTTTTCCTGAACAGAAATGAAACTGAAATTTTTATTTGTTTAAACATGTTTTTTGACTATATTAATTATGCTAAAATCATAATATTGAAACAAAATAAGATTTTTATTTTAAGTAATCGTAGTTGTTGAAGGATTAGATCTTTAAAAATCAGCATTTTTTTCCCCTAAAAATTTTATGTTAGGTACAATGAGAGTTTTGTTTGTCATATGTATGCCGTCTGATCTGGTCCAGATTTTAGCATAAGAAATCATTAGAAGTGTTCCATCCTTGTAAAACAGGGAACTCGTTTATCTTCAAGTTAGCTTTATTTTGGAAATAACTCATTAAGATAAAGTGAGCTTAAATGAAAAGCTCTTACTATTCATAGTAACTAGTCAGTATAGCAAAATCTCCATTTAAAATATGTTTGAATTCCATTTTGCAAACTAAAATTGCATGAGTGATTTGGACATTATTTTCTATTTTATGTCTCATCATTCTCCATGTTTTTTCTTTTTCTTTTTTTCCAACAGCCAGAGATCACTGTGGAAAATCTTCCCATTTATTTAAGACTTCAGAAACCATTACTTATTTTATTCAGTGAGGACAGCATAAATCCTCAGTATAAAAAAGCAATGTTGACACTGGCAAAAGAGAAACACTTGGAATCACTTACCCCCTGCTGGTTAAATCTGTAAGTATATTCTTATTTTTTAATATGTAAAAAGTAAGAAACTATAATGATTACATTTTTAAAAAAGATTTTTATTTATTTATTTGACAGAGTCAAAGAGACAGCGAGAGAGGGAACACAAGCACAGGGAGTGGGAGAGGGAGAAGCAGGCTCTCCGCTGAGCAAGGAGCCTGATGGGGAACTCAGTCCTAGGACCCTGGGATCATGACCTGAGCCAAAGGCAGACACTTAACTGACTAAACCATTCAGGCACCACATATAGTTTCTTTAGGAAATTAAACTCTCTAATTCTATCTTTGGAGTTAATATAATGGGACCAGTGTATGAGTTATGATATTTTAATAACTAAACTTCCTCATATGGTCTAAGATGACCTTATTTTGGATTGAATTGTTTTACAATAAATTTTTTATTTTGCTGAATGTTATTTTTTTTCAGGTGCATATAGGTATAATTAACAATATTGTAAGATATTTAAAGTGTACATCATGGTGATTTGATACATATATACATTGTGGAAGGATTCCTCCATGTAAATTAGCATATTAATTACCTTGCATTAGATATATATGGTGGGGGAGGGAGAAGAACATTTAAGTTCTCAGCAATTTTCAGTTATATAGTGTTCACAACTAGAGTCACCATGTTACATTAGATCTTCAGAACTTATGTATTCATGTTACAGCTGAAAGTTTGTTTCCTTTTCCCAACCTCTTCCTATTTCCCCCAACCCTGAGTCCCCGGCAACCACTTTTCTACTCTGGTTCTATGAGTTTGACTTTCTAATTTTTGACGTAAGTGATTCCATGCAGATTTGTCTTTCTCTCTCTGGCTTATTTCACTTGGCATGATGTCCTCAGAGTCCATCCATGTTGTAGGAAATAGCAGGATTTTCTTCTTTCTCATGACTGATTAATATTCTGTTGTATCTATACCACATCCTCTTCATTCATCTTTTGACAGACACTGAGGTTGTTTCCCTATCTTGGCTGTTACAAATAATGCTGCAATAAATAAACATGGGAGTTCATGTGTCTCTTCACTATCTTGTTTTCATCTCCTTTGGATAAATACCCAGAAGTAGGATTGCTTGATCAGATGGTAGTTCTATATCAGTTTTTTGAGGAACCACCTTGCTGTTTTCCATAGTGGCTGAACCGATTTATGTTCTCACCAACAGTGTACAAGGGTCACCTTTTCTTTACGCTTGTTATCTTTTGTCTTTCTGATACTAGCAGTTTTTTTTTTTTTTAAAGATTTTATTTATTTATTTGAGAGAGAGGCAGTGAGAGAGCATGAGCGAGGAGAAGGTCAGAGGGAGAAGCAGACTCCCCGTGGAGCTGGGAGCCTGATGCGGGACTTGATCCCGGGTCTCCGGGATCATGACCTGAGCCGAAGGCAGTCGTCCAACCAACTGAGCCACCCAGGCGTCCCTGATACTAGCAGTTTTAACAGGGTTGAGGTGGTATCTCATTGTGGTTTCCCTAATTAGTGATGTTGAGCATCTTTTCAGACATACAGACAATGGCCATCTGTAGGTCTTCTTAGGGAAAATGTCTATTTAGATCCTCTACCCATTTTTTAATTGGATTGTTTGTGTTCTTTGGTGTTACACGAGTTCCTTAGTTATTTTAGATATAAACCCCTTATCAGATAGATGATTTGCAAATATTTTCTCTCATTCCAAAGGTCGCCTTTTCATTTAGTTGATGGTTTCCTTTGCTATGCAGAAGATTTTTAATTTGATGTAGTCCACTTAATTTATTTTTACTTATGTTTCCTTTTGGTGTCATACAAACTTTAAAAAGCAGTAATTTTTCTGATTTTAAAGGTAATTGATGTCCATTGAAGCAAATACAGAAAAATAAACATTGTGATATTTTGGCATTTTTCTTCAGTTCCTTTTTCTGTACTTTTGTGTTTTTAAAATGCAACCTAATATGTTACAGATAATTTTCAGTGCATTTGCCAGCAATATTTTCTGTTATATTTTCTAGATGTATGGCTTGTGTTCCATTTAATGTCTGTGAACACAGTTCACATAAATACACAATATTTGTTGTTCAAATTCATCAAATGAAAAGACATTTATTATAAGAATGGGGCAATGTAGATTTTTTTTTCTGTGAAGAGTTCACCAACAGTACAACATACTGCTTAAGACAAAAATTTCCCAGGGCTTTGTAGGTATCTCAGAGCAAAACAATATTTTCCATGATGTGGAATGTGCTGTTTTAGGAAACCTAGGTATCTTAAAAGTTGTGGTTTTTGGAGAAAACCATGGACGACCAAATGGAATTGATTAGGGCAGAACTGAAAGCCACCAGGGATGATGTTCACAAGGCTCTCAATGAGTTCCAATCTAATCTAAATTCTCTAAAAGCTAGGGTAACTGAGACAGAAGATAGAATTAGTGATCTGGAGGACAAACAGATAGAGAGAAAGGATCAGGAGGAAGCCTGGAACA
>PISX010022220.1:0-32212 GCA_004024625.1 Mellivora capensis | reverse complement strand
CCATCTAAAACAGATAACAAAGAAAATGATAAATTGGGGAAGAATGTATAAGGAATTAACAATTATAGCATTATACATATTTTTCATTGATATAATGTTATTGATGAGCACATTTTAAGTAGAACAAGATTTCTGGAAGTTCTGAGAAGTTAGAGAAAGAAATAAAAAATTGACATTTTTTTGGAGATGCAACATGGGGAACTAGGGGGGTAGAAAAAGAAGAAAAGAAACAAGATGGGATTGGGAGGGAGACAAACCATAAGTGACTCTTAATCTCACAAAACAAACTGAGGGTTGCTGGGGGGAGGGTGTCGGGAAAGGGTGGTGGGGTAATGGATATTGGGGAGGGTATGTGCTATGGTTAGTGCTGTGAAGTGTGTAAACCTGGCGATTCACAGACATGTACCCCTGGGGATAAAAATATGTTTATAAAAATAAAATTGACATTTTTTAACAAAAAACATGAACTATACATTGAGACTTGAAAATTCAAAAGATTTGGGGTTCCTTGGGGGCTCAGTGGGTTGGGCCTCTGCATTTGGCTCAGTTCATGATCTCAGGGTTCTGGGATCGAGCCCTGCATCGGGTTCTCTGCTTGGCAGGGAGCCTGCTTCCCCTTCTCTCTCTGCCTGCCTCTCAGCCTACTTGTGATCTCTCTCTCTGTCCAATTAATAAATAAAATCCTTTTAAAAAATACAAAAAATTCATTTGGATTTGATTTATGTAATACTTTTCAAATAGTGGGTGATATTCAGCCAAAGACATAGTCTAAATGTTATTCTCTTTGCCTCCATAATAGTATTAATTAAAGAATCTACCTCCTCTTAATTCTTAGTTGCAATGTCTTAGTTCTGATCCTCATTATTTTTTTTATCAAGATAATTGCAATACCTTCAAATGATTCTCCTGTTTCCAGTTTATTCTCCCTTCAATTCTTAAGAGATGGCTCTCCATTGATCATAAGACCAATTTCTAATTCTTTTTCATGGCATATAAGATACTTCAATTTTGGCTACCAATTTATTTTTACTTCTCTCTTACCGTTCTCTTTATGCAAGTTGAATTCTAGCCACATAAAACTTCACAAATCTCCAGGAAGGAGTACAGTATGCTGTTTAGCTTTCCACACATTTCCTCACCCTGTTTCTACAAACAAAAATGCCCATCACTTTCTTCTGATCCTCCCAGGACCCAGATATACATATATATGTGTAATCCCCTCGGTGACATATTCCTTAAGTTTACAAAGCAGAATTGATCTCTCTCCATTATTTGCTCTAGATGTTGGTCTGTACCTTTATATAGCCTTTGTCCTATTGTGTTAGAATTCTTTGCTTACAAAACTTACATTCTCTAAAGCAAACAGCTCTTCATTTCTGCATCACCAATACTGAGAAAGAGACTGTGGTAGGCCAGGCTGCTATCCCTGAGATCTCTGTGGTCTATCATGATGAGAGTTTAATGTTCACTCAGGAAAGACTGATGTGATGGGGAAAGAAGAGGGATTTTTGTTCCAAACAGTTACTCATAGGTCAAGCCTCCTTATACCTTATGATACCACCATCTTCAACATGTGGACTTCAAGTGTGCCACAGAAACATTACGTGGAAGATTGCATGTGGGAGATTTTTATGGCTGAGACCTGGACATACCATGCACAATATTACATCACATTCTATTCTCATAACTTGGTCACTGGCCCAAACTAACTTAAGAGGCCTGGGACATATAGTTTAGCTGTGTGCCCAGAAAAAAAAGAAAAGTAACGTGGATGTTGGAGAGCACAACATTCTTTGTCATCCTGTGCAGTAAATAGGTTCAGAGTATAATGAAAGACATCCTTCTAATCTGAAGCCATTGTGGTAGATTCAAAGGAACAGAAGAAAATAGTTTTTGAACAAGAAAGTCCTGTTTTCAGACTAGAGCAATGCAAGCCCTTTACTAAGTCTGTTGTCATGACAAATACTTAAAACTCTCTAAGCTTCAAGTTCCTCATCTGTAACGATATAGAGATTAATTGATGTAATACATAAAAAGCATCTGGGACATAGAAAAAGTTAATAAATATCCTTATTTCATTCAACCAATTTTTTCAGAATCTGCAATGTGCTAGTGCAATATGCTAAGTATCAAGAATAAAACGAATTAAAAGTATTCCTTACAGGGGCGCCTGGGTGGCTCAGTGGGTTAAAGCCTCTGCCTTCGGCTCAGGTCAGGATCCCAGGGTCCTGGGATCGAGGCCCACGTCAGGCTCTCTGCTCAGCATGGAGCCTGCTTCCCTTCCTCTCTCTCTCTGCCTGCCTCTCTGCCTACCTGTAATCTCTGTCTGTCAAATGAATAAATAAAATCTTAAAAAAAAAAGTACTCCTTACCTTTAGAGAATTTACAGACCAGTTGATAGGGCATAATTATAGATAAGCAAACAGACCATTTAAAATATATTGTGATTGGTAGGCTTTTCGAAATACAGGGTATCAAAATAACCAGTAAACAAATGAGAAAGTACTCACATCATTAGTCACCAGAAAAATGCAACTGAAAATCACAATGAATTCCCATTACATACTCACTAGAATAAGTAAAATTAAAAAGATGAACAATGCTAAGTGTTGGCAAGTAGATGGAACAACTGTGAATTCCTTACCTAGCAGGGAGAGTGCAAATTGATACCATCACATAGAAAAAAATTTATACAGTACCCACTAAGAACAAATACATATCCCATGACCTAGCAATCTCACTCCAACAAGTCCACAGGAATGAATGTTTATGTCTACCATGATGGACAGGAGTATCCAGATAAACCTTAAGCTGGAAAGAAATCGAGTTTTCTGGGAAGAAGCCCAGCAAATGGGAATATTCATACCTTGATATAGATGCAGATTACACAATCTATGTATTTGTCAAAACTGTTAGAACTTCACACTTAAGATCTGTACATTTCAATATATGTAAATTATGCCTAAATAACAACTACCATAATTATAAAATAATGACTTTAAAGAAGTTGCTTCCAAATCAGCAGTTACAAGTCTCTTACAACTCAGTTTTAGTTGTTTTGAGGATGACTCATATCTTAAGATATGCCACAGCCCCTCATGCATCTAAAGAAATTTTATTAGTTACAGATTATCTCAATAATGTTTTCCATATTGTTCAAGTTGTTTTTATTAAAAAGCCATCCTCAGTTTTACTTCTAGACAATCCAGCTCTTTAATGGCCCTCTGGAACCACCATTGTGAGTTCTGCATACTACCTAGAATATATTTTAAGGCTGACCCGCCCAAACATACCATCAATTTTGAGTAAGAACCCAGACTACCAGTTTGAGTTACATATATATTAATCTTCATAAAAAAGGTAATCTTTCTCACTTTAGTGGTAAAACACACACACACACACACACACACACACATACACACCAAGTAGAAAATATTTTGTTGCAAATCTGACTTAAATAAGAGGTAGTGAAAAAAAATTTCCTCAAAGTCCTCTAACATATGAATTTTTTAAAAACTACAGTCTATTCCCTAATTATATGGTAAAACCTGAATATAGTAAAAATGTTTCAAAATAATAACATAGAAAGATAAAATTATTACCCAAACTCCTAATCCCAAAGACAACCATTTTAATCTGACATTATCTTCTGCCATTACATAGATAAATAAATGATAGATATTCTCTTTTAAAATTATTTAGATAAAAATATTATAAGATAAAAAGTATCAGCAAAAAACATCAAAATCACTCACAGTTCCATCACTCAAATGAGGTAAGCATCATAAACTTGATACCACAGAACTGCTTATTTCCTTGGTTCTCCAAGTCTTACAGAAGAATGTATCCAGGGATAGAAGAATGGAATGTGGAGGATCTTTGCATCTTGTCCCATCTGCAACAGAAACAATTAGAAATTTTCTTTGATTTTGGCATATTGTTTTCCAATTTTAGTTTCCTTTTTCTGAGTTTTCATCTCTTGCTGTTTCTATATTTTTTGTTGCATGTATTTATAAACATTTTAATGAGGACTGGGAGAGTCTATCAGAACTGGGAGATTGCTTTTTAAGTCAGAAATCTAATAGTCATAGGATGAGGAATTCCAATGAATTAGAGTAATATCTAGTATCAAATATCATAAGTGTTTCTGTAGCCCAGGTTATTAAGGAAGCTAGAGAGGATTTCTAGAAAGAAAAGTCAATGTAAAAGATTTCTAAAGGCAAAGAAAAATATGGAGAAAATTGTCCTATTGTTATTACACAATAACAGATTCTGCTGTTGGCCTCCTCACAGATTCCTGTACGAGGAAAGAAAATAGATTTGGCATACTCACATAGTCTCATTGGAATTAATCTTCCTTTCTACTTAGTGACATTTGTCTCAGATCATTAGCAACTAAGAAGGCAGTCTGTAAGCTGGCAGGATAATTGAAGAAGAGATCCTTGGTTTACTGTTTCCCACTAGAAATCAAGGTCCAAATACTCAGGGATTCTAAAACAGAGGAAAAAGTAACCTATGGGAAAAATAATGTGACCTTTATCTAAAATGTATAATTTTTTTGATACAGAAAAAAATCCTTTCACTTCCAAAAGAGGAGGTTGTTTTTTTTAATTGGGGTAAAATTGGTATGTAACATTAATTTCAGGCATACAAAATAATAATCTGATATTTGTGTTATGGTAATCACAGTATGTCTAGTTAACCATCTATCACCATATAATTGACCCCTTTCACTCTTTTTTGCCCATTCCCAAACCATTTTCCCCTCTGATAACCACCAATCTGCTCTCTTTACCTATGAGTTTTATTTTGTTTTCTTGTTTGTTTTTTAGATTCCATATATAAGTGACATCATGGTATCTCTTTCTCTGATTTTTTGTGCTTAGCACAATACTCTCAAGGTCCATCTACATTGTTCAAATGGATAGATTTCTTTTTTATGGCTGAGTAATTCATTGTATATATACTGTATCTTCATCAATTCATGCCCTTCTGAACACTTAGGTTGTTCCCATTACTTGGCTATTGTAAATAATGCTTCAATAAAATGTAGGGGTACTCATATCTTTTTGAGTTAGTGTTTTCATTTTCTTTCGATAAATACCCAGAAGAGGAATAACTGGATGATATGGTAGATCTATTTTTAATTTTTTGAAGAAACTCCATACTGTTTTCTACAGTGGCTGCACCACTTTACATACCTACAGCAGTGTACAAGGGTTTCCTTCCCCCCACAGCCTTTCAACACTTGTTACTTCTTGTCTTTTTGAAAATAGCTATTCTGACATGTGGGAGGTGGTATCTCATTGTGGTTTTAATTTGCATTTCCTGGATATTTCATGATGTTGAACATCTTTTCATCTTTCTGTACATTATCTGTTATCATATTTAGAAAATCCGTATATCATATTTAGAAAAATGTCTAGATCCTCTGCCTGTTTGTTGGGTTTTTTTATGGGTTTTTTTTGGTCTGTTGTTTACCATTTGTTTTTGTTTTTTGTTTGTTTTGCTTTCACTATTGAGTTGTTAGAGTTATTTATATTTTTTGGATATCAATCCCTTACTGGATATATCCTTTGCAAATATTTGCTCCCATTCAGTAAGTTTCTTTTCATTTCATTAATGGTTTCTTTTGCTGTGCTGATGCTTTTTAATTTAACACAATCCTACTTATTTTACTTTTGTTGTCTTTTCTTTGACATCAGATCCAAAAATTCAATGCCAAGACTGATGTCAAGTTCCTTGCTATGTTTCTTCCAGGAGTTTCACAGTTCCAAGTCTTATAGTCCAGTCTTTAATCCATTTTGAGTTAATTTTTGTGTATGGTGTAAGGTAGTGGTCTAGTTTCATTCTTTTATGTGTGGCTGTCCAGTTTCTTTTGTTGAAGAATATATTTTATTGAAGAGACTACTGTCCTTTCCCCACTATGTATTCTTGACTGCTATGCTATAAATTGACTGTATATGAGTTGGTTTATTTATGGACTCTCTATTCTGTTCCATTGATTTTTATGTCTCTTTTTATGCCAATACCATACTACTTTGATTATTACAGCTTTGTAGTATAGTTTAAAATAAGTGAGCATGAAAATCAGGGAGTGTGTTCTTAAGATTGCTTTGGCTATCTGGGGTTTTTGTGGTCCCATACAAGTATTAAGATTGTTTGTAAACCACCTTTATGATCTTTGGTGAAATGGCACTGTAATTTTGGTAAGGATTACACTGATAGAGATTACACTGAATCTGAAGATCGTGTTGGGTAATATGGACATTTTAAAAAATATAATTCTTCTAATCATGAGCATGGAATATCTTTCCTTTATGTCTTCTTCAAATTCCTTCATCAATGTCATAGTTTTCAGTGTACAGGTCTTTCACTTCCTTGGTTAAATTTATTCCTAGTTTTTTTTAATTTTTTTTTCCTTTTTGTGCAATTGTATATAGCATTATTTTCTCAAGCATGCTGATATTTTATTATTTTATAAAAATGCAACAAATTTCTATATATTGATCTTGGACCCCACGATTTTCATTTACTTCCTTTATCGTACCAGTTTTTTTGGTGGACTTTTTAGGATTCTCTATGTCATCTTCAAATAGTGATTGTTTTACTTCCTCTTTACCATTTTGGATGTTTTTCGTTTTTCTTGTCCACTTGCTGTGACTAGCATATCCCACACCATGATTAATAACAGTGGCAGAAGTGGACATCTTTGTCTTGTTCCTAATCAAAAAGGAAAAGCTATCAGCTTTTCACTTTTGAGTATGTAAACTGTAGATTGTCGTATACGGCCTTTAGTATATTGAGGTATTTTCCCTCCACACCCTATTTGTTGAGGTGGTTTTTGTTTTTGTTTTTGTTTTTTAAGATTTCATTTATTTGACAGAAAGAGAGAGACTGCCAGAGAGGGAACACAAGAAGGGGGAGTGGGAGAGGGAGAAGCAGGCTTCCTGCAGAGCAGGGAGCCTGATGCAGGTCTCGACCCAAGGATCCTGGGATCGTGATCTGAGCCAAAGGCAGATGCTTAATGATTGAGCCACCTACCTGCCCTCAGGGTTTTTTTAAATCATAAATCTATGTTGAATTTTATCAAGTTCTTTTTCTGCATCTATTGACTATTTTATGTTTCATTTTGTTTATATGGTGTATCTCTTCAATAAATTTGCTGATGTTGAACCATCCTTGCATCACTGGAATTAATCTCACTTGATCATGGCATATAATCCTTTAATGTATTATTGAATTTGGTATGCTAATATTTTGTTGAAGAGTTTTGCATCTATGTTCATCAGGGGTATTATTCTTTCATGTGTGTGTATGTAACATACCTGTCTAGTTTTCATATCAGGGTAATGCTGTCCTTGCAAAATGAATTTGGGAGAATTCCCTCCTTTTCAATTTTTTGAAGAATTTGAGAAGGATAGTTATTAAATATTCTTTGAATGTTTAGTAGAATTCACCAGGGAAGACATCTGGTCTTATACTCTTGTTTGTATGGATGTGGTTATGGTTTGTTTTCCTATTTAATCTCTTTACTAGTAATTGGTCACTTCAAATTTTCTATTTCTTTGTGATTCAGTCTTAGAAGATTGTTTATTTCTCAAAATCGATCCATTTCTTCCATGTTATTCATTCTGTTGGCATATAATTGTTCATAGTCGTCTCTTATGATCCTTTATATTTCTGTGGTATTAATTGTAACTTCTCTTTCATTTCTGATTTTATTTGAGCCTTCTTTCCTTATTTCTTCATGAGTCTAGCTAACATTTTGTCAATTTTGTTTATACTCTCAAAATAATCTGCTTAGTTTCATTGATCTAGATCTATTGCTTTTTTAGTCTCTATTCCACCTATTTTAACTCTGATCTTTATTATTTCCTTCTTTCTACTAACTCTGGCCTTCATTTGTTCCTTTTCTAGTTTCTTTTGATGTAATGTTAGATTATTTGAAATGTCTTTGTTTCTTTTTTTTATTATTTTTTAAAAATTTCTTTTCAGCGTAACAATATTCATTTTTTTGCACCACACCCAGTGCTCCATGCAATATGTGCCCTCCTTAATACCCACCACCTGGCTCCCCCAACCTCCCACCCCCTGCCCCTTCAAAACCCCTCAGGTTGTTTTTCAAAGTCCATAGTCTCTCATGGTCCTGAAATTTCTGTTTCTTGACATAGGCATGTAACACTTATGAACTTCTCTTTTAGGACTGCTTTTGCAATACCATTTAATTCCACTGATTATGGATTTCTGTATTTCCATTTTCATTTGTCTCCAGATATTTTTTGATTTCCTCTTAGATTTCTTCACTGACCCATTGATTTTTAGAGCACATTGTTTAATCTTCACATATTTGTGTTTTTCAGTTTTCTCCTTATAATTGATTTCTAGTTTCATATCATTGTGGTCAGAAAAGATGCTTGATATAATTTCAGTCTCCTTAAATTTATTGAGATTTGTTTTTAAATATAACATGTGATTTGTACTGGAGAATGTTCTATGCGTACTTGAGAAGAATGTGTATTTTGTTGCTCTTGGATGGAATGTTTTATATATTCCTATTACGTCTACTTAGTCTAATATGTCATTTAAGACTGATGTTTCCTTACTGACTTTCTGTCTGGATGGTCTATCTATTGATGTAAGTGGAAGTATTAAAGTCCCCTACTGTTATGGTACTGCTATCAATTTTTCCCTTTATGTCTGCTAATATTTGCTATATATATTCAGGTGCTCCTATGTTGAGTACATTTTTACAAATGTTAAATCCTCTTGTTGAATTGACTTCGCTATCATCATGGAATGCCTTTCTTTCTCTTCTATTACAGTTCTTGTTTTAATGCGTACTTTGTCTGATATAAATACAGCTACACCAAACTTCTTTTTATTTTCATTTGCATGGAGTATTTTCCATACCTTCACTGTCTGTGTATATCTTTAGATCTCAAGTGAATCTCTTATATGCATATAGATGAATATCTTGCTTTAAAAAAAAAAATCTACTCAGCCACTGTCTTTTGATTAGAGAATTTAGTTCACTTATATTTAAATTTAGTCCATTTATATTTAAATATCACCTGCAGCTATTTTGTTAATTGTTTTCTGGCTGTTTTGTATTTCTTCTCTGTTCCTTCTCTGTTAAAGCTCTGTTCTTCTCTGTCTTTCTTGCCCTCTTTCTTTCTGCTTTGATGACTTTTTTTAGTGATATGTTTTTATACATTTCTCTTTATCTTTTGGTTTTGGTTTGTTTTGGTTTTGGTTTTGGTTTGTGGTTACCATAATGGTTACAACTCTAACAGTCTACTTTAAGTCAGTAACAACTTAAGCTTGATCTTTTTCTAAAGCTCAATATTTTTATTCTTCATCTCACATTTTATGTTTTTGATGTCAAATTTGATACCTTTTAATATTATGTCTCTCTTAACTATTATTATAATCTTATTTATACTGCATTTGTCTTTTAAACTTTATACTAGTTTTATAAGTGATTCACTACCTTTACTACATATTTACCTTTCCAGTGAGATTTATTCTTTCTTATGTATTTTTGTTACTAATTAACACCGTTTCTTTTCAGCTTAAAGAACTTCCCTTAACACTTCTTATAAGGCCAATTTAGTGGTGATGAATTCTTTTAGCTTCTACTTGTCTGGAAAATTCTTCATCTCTCCTTCTCTCCTTCAATTCTGAATGACAGCCTTACTGGGTAGAGTATTCTTGGTTGTTAATTTTACTCCTTTCAGCACTTTGAATATATCATGTCATTCTCTTTTGCCTTACAAAGTTTCTGCTGGAAAGAATCAACTAATAGTCTTATGCAAACTTCCCTTGTATTTAAGTAGTTTTCTTCTCGCCACTTTAAAAATTCTCTAAGTTTTGACATTTTGATAATAGGTCTTGATATGGATCTCTTTGGGTTTATCTTACTTGGAACTCTGTGATTCCTGGATCTGAATGTTGGTTTCTTTCCCCAGGTTTGAGAATTTTTCAGCCATTCTTTCTTCAAAATTATGATAAATTATTCTGCTTTAACCCACTCTGCTGTTGAACTATTCTAGTGTATTTTTCAGTTCAGTTATCATATTCTTCAGCTCTATAACTTGTTTGGTACTTTCTTATACTTTCTGTCTCTTTGTTAACATTCTCGTTGTGCTCATCTATTCTTTTGAATTCAGTGAATATTTTTTCACCACTACTTTGAACTATCTATCAAGTAGATTATTTATCTCCATTTCATTAAGGTCCTTTCCTGAGGTTTTTGTCTTATTCTTTTATTCATAACATATTCCTCTCTTTCTTAATTTTGCTTGATATCTGTTTCTATGTGAGACAGCTATCTCTCTGTCTTAAGGGAATGACCTTATGTAGGAGATGAACTTTATCATTTAGGCAGCTTGCCCACCTCTGAGTTGTCTCTCAAACCTTTGTGACTGTCCTAGTAGTGTGATTTGTTCATGATAGATTCTTGTTGTTGAGAGTGTGCCAAGACCTGTCAGTGTTCAAAATGGAGTGATCTCATTCAGCACCTACTTTCAGGCTAATTGAAAATCAATCCTTTGAAAGCAACATATTAAAAATGTACACAGGGGCACCTGGGTGGCTCAGTGCATTAAAGCCTCTGCCTTCAGCTCAGGTCATGATCCCAGAGTCCTGGGATCAAGCCCCACATCAGGCTCTTTGCTCAGTAGGGAGCCTGCTTCCCCCTCTCTCTCTGCCTGCCTCTCTGCCTACTTGTGATCTCTGTCAAATAAATAAATAAAATCTTAAAAAAAAAAAAGAAAAGAAACTGACTCAGGTGGGCAAGAGGCAACAAGTAACAAAGTATCCAGGAGATTGTGAAGATTTTCTCTCAGAGCCAGATGTCCAAATAAGAGTAGGAAAACAACAAGAAGATCAATAAAGTTTGAGATAAGAAGCCAGAAATTGGTGCAGATGTTTAGGGTCAGTGGGTGAGCACAAATTAAACAGAGTGATTGGTCTGGATTCCCATAAAATAAGCACACTGAACACAAATATATACAATCCTGTAGGTTCAAAATCATATCATAGTTCCCTGATGGCCTCTAGACTAGAACTGGAGGTGTTCCCTGAGTGACAGGTACAAGAATTGAGACTTCAGAGGAGTTTACCTGCTCCTTTCTGGGAGTGAGCTGTGGTAAAACCAAGGGAAGGTGCAAAGATGGTGTCACCTTGCTCGTGTTTCTACAGAATGCCTCTGCATGTGTGGCAAATCTGAAGCCTGTCCCTTAGGTTAAAGCTCTGTGATAAGAAAATGAGTCTTCTTCACAGACATACTAGAGGTATGTTTTAGTCTATGTAATGCCCTGGGTATGGTTAGCAATTCTATGATGTAAGTCCTATTATATCCCAACTTAGAGATCAGGAAACTGAGGCACTTAATTGTTAAGTAAGTAAGGTCACAGTCATAAGTGACATAGCCAAGACTGAATTGCAGATAGTCTGGCTCCAGGATCTATGCAGACTAACCATTATACTATACTGCCTCTGCCATCTTATCACATTTTCCTAGCAAACATGTTTTTCCACAGTTAGAGACCATTATTTATAGACATTCTCTTAAAATCTACAAAAATCACTCCCTTTCTTCATTCTTAATTGATGCAATTTGTTTTTTTAAATTCCCCAAGAAAATAAAGTATTCAGAAAATAATTACCTCATCTTTCCATCATCAGATTTCCTAGTCTTTATAATCAGTATCCAATAACCAAGTTTCTGATATAGCAGGTGAAACATCCTTGCTCAAACAGAATTGTTAAAACTAGTCTGTCTAAAAAGGGAACTGACTTTCATTCCTCCTGCCTGCTCAGGAATTTGGCTCTTACATCTCATTACTCTACTTATTGTGTGATTCCTAATGACTTATGTTGTAGAGGCAGTGATGCTCATTAAAGATTTCAATTGCTTTCCTAAATTTACCAGTCATTAGGCAGGCCATGTGATTACTTCAGACCAAGTAAATATATAACCATCTCAGACTAAAGAGTGAAAAAGCCCATGTACAGTGTTCTAGTCTTACTCTTCTACTATAGCAATTAAAGAATTTTCATATTTGAGATTGTGCACACATAGGACTTATGGAGCCTCAGTCAGGCTGTGGCCTCAAGAAACTATGGGTAGCAGACCTTCCAGCCTACAATCCTTAAACATGTAGCTTAGGTGAGAAATAAACCTTTGTTATAGTAAACCACTGGAATTTGGGGCCTAATTTGTTACTGCAGCATAACTTAGCCTACCCTAACTAATAGAGCATACAAATATCTTATTAAAAACTCTCTTGACCCTACATTCCCATCCAGTAAGTGTCAACTTATTCTCCTTTTTATAAAAAAAAAAAAAAAAATCACTGAATGTATTATCTACACTCAGTCTCCACTTCCTTGCCTTTAAAAAAAAAAATCTGTAATCAGGCTTTTTTCCTCACTCTCAAAAAATGTCACTAAATGCATCAGTCAGTTCAATGTCCTTATGTTATCTAACTATTATCAAACTTTATTCTCAGTGAAATTTGTTTATTTCACAGATGACTTCCCTTTAATTTTAGTTGCCAGTTTCTTTTTCTCTACTCTTTCCTAAATATTATCATGGCCCCAATTTTGGTCCTTGCTCTTCCTCTCTATCTCCTTCAGTGATCTTATCATTTTCTGCATCTATACGCTGATGATACCCCATTTGTATACCCCATCCAGACTTCTCCCTGATGCTGGACTCATCTCTGAGCAGTAGTTTAGAAGTATCTAAAACATAACGTGTTCAAGTCAAAACTTCACTATTTTCCTCATTGCAGCCACTAACATTCACTCACTTCCTAGACTCAGTCATAGCCTATGCATTGGATGAAAGTTGTGTGCTGCTAAAACTCTAGATTGCTCAATTCTTTTCATTATTCTTTCCCCAATCTCAACTTTACCCACATATAATCCATCACAAAGCTCTGTTGGGTTTACTCTCATGTCCATGTCCTATTACTTCTGCTCACTTCTTTAAACATCACATACCTCTAAAATACCATCTCCTTCATGGACATTAGAAACGGACTCTCACAATTGGTCTCCTTGATTCTCTTCTCACCACGCTGCAGTTTATTCTCTACACAGTCACTAGGGAGCTCTTTAACACCATATATCAGATTATGTCACTTCCCCTGCAGTATTCTTCTACTTTTCATCACATTTAGAACAATAGCCCAGCTGCTTTCCAAGGACACCCTTGGCCTACACAACTTGGCCTCTGCTACCTTCCAGCCTTAATTCCTGCTTTCCTCCTTCTGACCCTCTCCACTTCAGCTATGCTGACCTCCACTTCAGCTATGCTGACCTCCTTGAGGGTTCTGAAACTCTAAGCTAGTTTTTGCATCAACACCTTTACATCTGCTGTTTCCTTCCTATGTTGTTACCTCTCTATTGAACACTATTTTATAGTTCTTCACACTACTTTTTCCTACATATCTTCAGATCTCTGCTTAAATATCCCCTCCTCAGAAAAGCCTACTCTGACATCCATTCTAAAACAGACTTTCAATTACCTACACTCCCTCTCACTTTCAATTTCTTGGTAACATTCACCACACTATAAACATATATGCTTGTATATATTTGTTTATTCAACTATTTAGTTTCTGTCTTCCTTAATACAACTTAAGTGCAGGAAATTTGTCTTATCACTGGATTTCCAGTGTTCAGAATAAATCTAGGCATCTAATAGATGTTCTGATTATATTAATGAATTAATTAATAAGTCACCCATGATTTTTGACTTTTACACATGATTCTTTTGGAATTTTATCATTTCTTTCAATGAAAGGGAAAGATTCACTGAGGCGAAAATATTTCTGACATAGAGAAGATCAGGAATGATCCCTGGCTGAACAAAGGCCAATTCTACGAATAGTTGATGAATTGGATGAGTTTTGGTAAATTCATTTTTTTTAAAGTCACCTCCTGAAAGTGTAGGTTTTTGCAGTCCCTAGATCAGCCATGCAGTCAATCCAATTCAGCCTCAGAAGAGGAAAACAGATTGAATGTTTTTAAACCTATATTTTTTATTCTCCCCAAATGGGCAGTCTATAACTTGGGCAATCTCCAACACAAAAATACAAAAATTCATTAAAATATCTATAGTGTTAACCTTGTTGCATCCACTTTCCTGCTGCATGATTTCCTCTTCACATTCTTTTTTTTTTTTTAAAGATTTATTTATTTATTTGACAGACAGAGATCACAAGTAGGCAGAGAGGCAGGCAGAGAGAGAGGAGGAAGCAGGCTCCCCTCGGAGCAGAGAGCCCGATGTGGGGCTCGATTCCAGGACCCTGGGATCATGACCTGAGCCAAAGGCAGAGGCTTTAACCCACTGAGCCACCCAGGCGCCCCTCCTCTTCACATTCTTAAAAAGCACTTGCTCTTGTTACTAGAAAAACTAATTTTGGAATCTCTTCTAATCTTCATGTTTCCTGAATGCATATTAATAGAAGGGAAAGAGACCAACGGTCTCATCTGTGGTTATTCCAAATACAGCCTCATCTTCATCTTCATATTTGAGCACTAAGTTTAAGAGCAAAATTCATCACAGAGCAAAGGGGCACATTTTAGCAGTTAAGCTTCAGGACAACTTGATCTGACCTAAATGCTTTGTAATCTTTCATTAAACAAAAGCTTTAGCTTCTGTAATCCTCCTCTGTGTCTATCCCTATGAAGCCTCCGGAGGTTGAAGCTGCTGCTCATGTCATTTTTATAAACAACATAGATCTCTGCCCACAAATAGTTTTCCAAGGGTGGTGGCAGCAGGGTCAACTTAGCTCAAGTGTCATGAGTCCTATTTCCCTCCCTTTAGAAATATGTCCTAGCAAAGCCTGAAAATCCTTTGCTTGTACTCTCACTGCACAGACGTCCTGTTACTGAGCATCCAGGCAGCCAAGGGCCCTGGTTCATTAAAGCATGGCTGAGGGACTACTGTGTCTGTCTGCACCTTCTGTTCTTGAAATTCCAAGAAAAGCTTTCCATTTGTCCTGTAAACATGCACTGTGCTTCACTGTGCCACACTGTACTCCTGGCTCCACCCAAAGTCTGATGTCTTTGATAGGGTCCTTTGGTGGCTGTGAAATTCTGTTTCTCTTTCTGAAGGGAAACATCAAGGAAGTTCAGGTTCCATGACTCCAGACTGATGCCCTAAGGAAAAAACAGTCTAGCCAGGATTGAAATGGCTCATGCTGGCCCAGTCACTGTGAACGTTCTAAAAGGCATCTTAATTTTTTTCAGGCATCTTTAATACATACTGATGAAAGCCTGAATATAGAGATAGTGAAAAGTTACAATTCAAATAAAAGCCAAAAAGTAAAAAATAACTTAAAATATATGCAGAGGGGCACCTGGGTGGCTTAGAGGGTTAATCCTCTGCCTTCAACTCAGGTCATGGTCTCAGGGTCCTGGGATTGAGCCCCACATTGGGCTCTCTGCTCAGCAGTGAGCCTGCTTCCCCCTCTTTCTCTGCCTGCTTCTCTGCCTACCTGTGATCTCTTTCTCTCTATGTCAAAAAAAATAAATAAAATCTTTTAAAAATAAATATATATATATATATACAGAAACATCAGAGAGACCAATGTGACTGGGTGTATCCACATACACACAAATACACACACACACACACACACACACACACACACATACACACTCTGCAAGAGAGCAGCTGTCCTTCTGTCCTCTTGCAAGCCCATACTCTAACTATTTGTGAAAGAAAACAGTATCTGGATAAATCCTCATAGGATAAAGACCTATTTTAACTTTATCTATGATCTAGAACTCTGGACTCAGACTCATTGACCAGAAAGTCACTATCGCTAGGAATGACGAGAACTGGATTCTCAACAAGTAGCCTATTTGAATGAAAGAAGTATGGATGTTGGAATTAAAAAGACCTAGCTTTAAATCAGATTCTATTTATTAATTATGCAACTATAAGTGAGTACCTTAAACACTCTGAGCCTCCATTTCCTCACATATATAAAGCTTTTTGGAAGCATTAAGGATGATGTGCATGAAGAGGCAAGAACAGAGTAAGATCTCAGCGAATTGTAGTTACTTTCTACTACAGATCAACTCTTACTCTTTTTGGATAAAACACATCATCTCTTTGGACTCCACTGTTTTCCTCAAAGAACCAAGTCTAGGGCTCAAAGATTCAAAACTTAGTGGTTACACTTATGGAAGAAAGACTGATGATATAAAGAATCGGGATTTTCTTGACAAATTTGATGAGTCTCTTCATTCTCCTTGGTGTGTCTTCATGGTAGATGGACAAAAGTTCTGTCTCTAAATATGCACAGGTGTTAATAAAATGAAACAGGATGATGGTAAGTCCTTAGGGAAGAAAGTGTAAAATTTCCACTCTCATCTTGGCTTTGTGCTCACTTGCTCTCTCTTTCCTTTCTTCTTTCGCAATCTCTTTCTCTCTCTCTCTTTCCTAATGGAGAATGGAGAATGTACTGTCTCAGGCTTACATTTCATGAGATTATTAATATGAACATCCTTATAAAACTAAAAGCAAACAAACTTATTGTTAACTATGTAAACATTATTGCAATGTCTCCAGTTTTTCTTTGAGATATATTATGTTCAACTCTGGACTGTCCTAGAAAACAGTAACTGAAATGAAGTAATGTCCCCAAGTGTCATATAAAGAATACTGGGTGAATGGATCATATCATCTTGCATTTGGAGAGGTTCACAACAGTCTTCTTTCCACACCCTATATTTGATTTGTATTAGACAATCTCATCTGTCATCCAGGACTGCCACTTTCTTTCTACAGATGACAGTAATGCAGCTGGACTCCGTGTCATCATTTTTAAAATGTGTGCATATATAAGGACTTTTTAATCTTTTATTTACAAGGTAGGTAATAGAATTTAGATGGGATTAATCAGTACCTAGTTATATGTATATGTATATGTATATGTATATGTATATATACATACACATACTGTTTTGAGTTGAGTAGCTGGCATTTTTCATTTGCTTTTTTCAGGTGATCAATCTACCCTTAAATAGCTTTCAAAAGACATGAACTGGTCTGGCTCAAACACTGGAGTTTTCATTTCTTCTTATATTGATTACAGTAATGACAATAACAAGCCAATGTCCACAGGGTAAAACTAATCTTTCTTATGCTGGTGAACAGTTGGTGAATTGCATTGACCTATTTTTCTTTAAAGATGTAAACTACGTTTAATCGTCAAACATGTACTCAAATTGCCCGATTCCCACTTGTTTTTCAGCTTGACAGGACTCTAGTGAGTCAAAGTGATAACTCCACACACCAAACCTTTTGTAAATGAACTACTGAAAGACAGAACTCCAACCTCAGAACAAATGTTACAGATAAGATGGAATCTTAGTGCTCATACCCGGTCTTCTTTAGCATCATTCTGATTTGTACTTCTGAATGGGTGTAATAGTTTTCTGTTGCTGTGTAACAAATTACTACACACTTAGGAGCTTAAAACAACACATATATTTATTATCACACAGTTTTAGTGGGTCAGAAATTTGGGCACCTCTTAAATGAGTCCCTTATTTAAGGTCTCACAGGGTTGCAACCAGTGTGTTGTCAGCTGTATTGAGTTCTCATTTGAAGGCTTGAAATTATCCATATCCAAACCTACTACCTTTGTAGGTAGACTTTACTTTCCTCATGGATACAGACAGGGTTGAGGGCCCTGGCTTCTTACTGTTGGAGGCTGGGGCTGCCCTCAGTTCTTAGAACCTGCCTATGATTCCTCACTGGGTAGGCTTTTCCTAATGGCTGCTAACTTTGTATTAAGAGGGTGAGTCTCTACAGCATGTTTGCTACCAAGGTCGTTTTAAATAACAATGTATTAATGGGAGTGACGTCCTTTATTTTTGCCATATTCTGTTAGTAAAAAATCAAGTCACAGGTCCCACCCACAGTCAAAGAAAGGGAATTATAAAAGAGCATGAAGACAAAGAAGTAGAAGGCTTGGGAGGTAGGGCTCATTTTATAATGTGTCCAATGAAATAGGTACAAAGGGCAAAATATTGGGAAAGGCATAAAGGAGGATTCAGAGCACCAACAGTCTTCAAGAAGATAAGGCTGAAGGCAGAGAAGGAGATGATAATATGACCAGCCAAATAAGACTAACATCTGGAACAACTCTAATCTCCTATTTTAAAAATATTTGCTCTGGGGAGGTGGGTTGGGGGATGGGTGAAATAGATAAAGGGGATTAAGAGTACACTTATATTGTGATCAGCATAGGATAATGTAGAGAAATGTTGAATCATTATATCGTACACCTGAAACTACTATAATACTATATTAATTATACTTCAATAAAAATATAAAAAATGTTTATTCCATGTTTATATAGAGAAGAAATAAAAGGCTGCAAAGGGAGGAAAGAGGAAAAATGCTGAGGATAGCAGTCAAATTTGGAAACTCACTCAGTAAAATAAATCCTTGCATTTAGCTGCCACCACCTCCTTTAGAAGGTAGTTACCATCTGCTATTATTCAGTTATGCTGTCCACAGCCTCACCATCCTAACCCAAAGTATCCTATAACATCGTTCCTTTTAACTACAAGTGATAGTCATCCTAAGACAAATTTTGATAAATTCAATTTTCTCTCTTTCCATTCCTGAAGATAGGGCAGAGTCTAACAGATCAACTCCCAAGTAAAAGACTGTACCTTTAACTGAGCTATGCTTTTATGCTTACTAGGAAGAGTTTTCAAACTTGGCAATGCAAACAATTAGGATGGGTAATAGCCTTAACTATTATTAAGGGTTTTTTTAATTAAAATTTTTTATTATGTTCAATTAGCCAGCATAATTTTGTCAAACACTAAGTGGAATAACTTCTAACTATATAGGTGTCTATTTCCGACTGCCTGATTCAGGTTTCTGGAAACTCTACCTTGTCAGAATTCAGATCTGGAGAATTTACTGTCCTACAGAGAAATTAGGGTAGAGTGTTAACTTTGTAAATGAAACTACAGAACTTCCTATAAATACTTTCATATTCTTTGAAATAAGACAACATAGATGGAACAAAATAGGAATACCAATTATGATCTAGATATCTTAAATTAGAAAAAAAAAGGAAAAGAAGGAAATAATGAAAAATATATACAATTAATTTTTACTTATGATCACTTCCTCTCAGGGTTCTCTTTGGAATTTCCTACCTTGTCCAGCAGAACTCCTGAGGTAAGGGCCCTAAGTAAGGGGAGCCTCACAGTAGTATATCACAATTTGTGCTACTTGCCTGGCCTCTGGAGGCACTGACTTGTGACCCAGGTTTAGTGCCTCATTTAATTATTTCAGCTCTTTCTCTCCTTTAGGAGATCCATGGGGTGGGGGGAGCAGGAAAAAAAACCAAAAACAAAAAAACCTCTTGGTTAAAACTTTATCTCTTTATCATTTATTTTTGATTGCTAAATCACCTTTTTCCCCTTATTTCCAGATATACCAAAAGAAGTACGTCAAACTCATTACAATCAAAATATTCTTTGTTCCAAAAAGGTAACCAAGGAAACCTTCATGACTACATTAGAACTTGAAGTAGGATATCTGTGGCAGAAGAATTCCTGTATACCCAACCCAGACCTACCTTCTCCTTTTCTGGAGGTATTAGCTTAGTTCAGGCTTCATAGCCCAAAAGTGGGGGCATACTCAGGTATGACTATTCATTCTCACACTAGTGTCTTGCCAGGCTGCCATTTTTATTCCTCTCCAAGTATCAAAATCTGGCTGCTCCTTCAGGGTTCGTGTTCAGTCCCTGTGACTCATCTTTGCTCCAGTGGTCTCAACATGGGCCATATAGTAGAATCTCCTGGAAGATCTAGAAGAAAAAAAATCCAAAGTCCAGATCCCAAGCATGCTTATTTAGTTGGTCTAAAATGAAGCATGAGCATTTTTAAAGCAGTCCTCAGGTGATTCCAATGAGCAGCAAGATTTGAGGACTCTTTTTACATTTAATTCCATTCAACTTGAATCATCACATTTCCTTTTGTACTTTAATTACATTTTCCATGTTTCCATGTGTAACTATCTCAGCTTAGAGTTAAAAAGCTTCTTGTTCCTCCAACTATGGATCCTCATTTGCTCTTCCAGTCAAGAATAGCTTTTCATCTTTAAAATAGAGAACTGACTCTGCTAGTCTTGAGTTTATATATAAGGAGGGAAAGTGTCACTTTGGGGCATGGGACTGAAAAATCCTTTACTGTTGAACAACCGTTGTGTACAAACAATATCAAAGCCTTACTGGGAGAACAGGAGTTAACTCTGTCATGGGACTTGAGGGGTTCTTGGCAGAACATTTGATTTAAATATCTGTTTTACTATTAGTGCCACATTAACAGAACTTCTGTCATTAGAGATTCATGTATTTGGATTAAGATTTCCCCTCTTTAGGAGCTTTTCATTAGTCATAAATAATCCTAGAAGGATTCATTAAGACCTTTGTGTGAAATAGCTCACAGGGTCACTGTTGCTTGCAATAAGAGGAGACATATACAATTACCACTTGTAATAGACTTTGTCTCCTTCTCTTTGCTGGGCTTTCCATAAATGCAGAGCTGTGCCTGCATTAACTATTATGTCCTCAGCACCTAATTTAGTATCTGGACAAAGCAGATTATAGGAAATGCCTTTGAATGAATGATTGATGAATGAATGAATGGTGAATAAAAGAATGAACTAACACACTTGAGCAAATGGATGGCCACAATTAGTTATGAATCCTGAAAGAATCGAAAGAGAGAAAGAAAAAAAAAAGAATTCTTGGGGGAAAAAACATTACCATGGCATAGTTTTCCTGGAGATTGAGACTTTGTACAACCTTATCTCAAAAAGTGTGTTAAAAACAATTCACTAATAGGTCTATTTTGAGGTTGTTGACTTCTTTTGCTGGGCTTTTCCCTCCACCATTTTTCTTCTTAAATAATGTTAATAAAATGAACAGAGCTACTGAATATAGTGGAGGAGTAGGAAACTGAAATAGCATTAGGTCAGGAGTTCAGCTAGATATTTATCAAACCATTCTGAACACCCACAAACTCAATAGGAGATAGAAGAGAAAAGCATCAATTCTAGGAACAGAAAATTGACCACTTTTGGGAAGGCAGGATGTGTGGAGAAGTGAATGCAAATTGATGGGAAGATAGACCCTTGCAGGGAGGCGGGAGGTGCCAGCTTCTGGCAAGCAGTGGAGCAGCAGAACACAAAAATGGAATTTTTAGAAGTCTGCCCAAGATGAGAATTGCTCCAGAGGCTAAGCAGGGGTGGAGTCCTCATGGGGACAGTTTAGTCTCAGGACCTGTGGGGTCACAGAAAGACTTGGGGTGTCTGAGTGTGGCTGAACTCCCAGGTATTGGAGCGGGGAAGCCAACTACAGAGACAGAGCCAAGGAGGGAGCTCTCAGCTCAGGATTACCTTAACTGTGATCTGGGGCATAGTCAGGGCCACTGCTCTTCGAGGAGGGACCCCACAAGTGGCAGATCTGGAAAGACCCGCTCCTTCCTCCTCTGGCAGAAGTGGTGTGGGAATGAGTGGCAGAAGTCTGCTGGGTTTGGAGACTCCAAATAGGGTCATGTGCCAGGGACAGAAATATTCGGTCACAAGCCGGGTGAGCTTGGAGCGCATCTGGAGACCAGGGAGTGGGAGGGATTGACTGCTTTGCTTTGAGGGTGCACTGAAAAGTGGGGCCCCAAGCTCTCAGCTCCTATGGGCAGGAGATTGGGAGGCCATTTTTATTCCAGTCCTCCAAAGCTGTATGGAACGCATTCAGGGAACAAAAGCTCCCCAGAGGGAACCTGAGGTTATTACTTAGTCTGGCTCCTGGCAAGGATGGTGCAATTCTGCCTCAGGCATAGACATTTGAGAATGCAACAGGCCCCTCCCCCAGAAGATCAGCAAGAACATCCAGCTAAGACCAAGTTCACCAATCAGATCAACGAGAACTGCCAAACTCCAGACCTAGGGGAAAGCAACACATAGAATTCATGGCTTTTTCCCAATGATCCTTTAGTCTTGCAAAGTTAAATTTTTTTAATTTTAATTTTTTCTTATTCTACTTTTTGCTTTTCCTCTTTCCTATTTTAATATTAACTGTTTTATCTTATCAATACCTTTTTAAAAAATATTTTAAAATTTTCATTGTTATAGTCATATTTTATCCCCTTGTTGTATTTGATTTTATTTTGTATACATACAGGTTTTTTTTTTTCTTTAAAATTTTGGGATATAATTTCTTCTAATAGATCAAAATATACCCTAAATCTAGCTCCAGCCTGATCATGTTATCTCCTCTTTTCTTTTCCTTTTTCCAACCAACTTACCTTATCAGTTCCTTTTTTAGAATCTTTTTAAAATTTTCATCATTACAGTCATGTTCTATCCCATCATTGTGTTTACCCTTATTTTTGTATATATGAAAGTTTTTCTTTCTTTAAAATTTGGGGAGGTAGTTTCTTCTGAGATACCAGAAAACACCCAAAATCAAGTGGGTGGCTCTGTTCTATTCACCAGTCTAATATATATTTATTTTTTCTTTTTAAATTTTTTTTCACCCTATCTTCTCCCTTTGGTTTTGGGTCTATTCTGGCTTGGTTAGCATATATTTTTCTGGGGTCTTTGTCACCCTTTTAGTATTTTATTCTCTCATTTATATATTCTTATCTGGATAAAATGACAAGGCAGAAAAACTCACCACAAAAAAAAGAAAAAGAGGCAGTACTGATGGGTAGAGACCTAATCAATACAGACATTGGTAATATGTCAGAACTAGAGTTCAGAATAATGATTATCAAGGTGCTAGCTGGGCTTGAAAAAGGCACGGAAGATATTAGAGAATCCCTTTCTGAGAAATGAAATCCCTTTCTGGAGAAATAAAAGAAGTAAAATCTAACCAAGTTGACATCAAAAAAGCTATTAATGAGGTACAGTAAAAAAATGGAGGCTCTTGCTGCTAGGATAAATCAGGCAGAAGAGAGAATTAGTGATATAGAAGACCAAATAACAGGGAATAAAAAAGCTGAGCAAAAGAGAGACAAACAACTACTGGACCACAGGAGAGAATTTGAGAGATAAGTGATACCATAAGGTGAAACAATATTAGAATAATTGGGATCCCAGAAGAAGAAGAAGGCGGGGGGGGGCAGAAAGTATACTGGAACAAATTATAATAGAGAATTTCCCTAACATGGCAAAGGGAACAAGCATCAAAATCCAGGAGGCACAAAGAATCCCCCTCAAAAATCAGTAAAAATAGGTCCATACCCTGTCATGAAATAGTAAAACTTACAAGTCTTAGTGACAAAGAGAAAATCCTTAAAGCAGCTCGAGACAAGAGGTCTGTAACATATGATGGTAGAAATATTTGATTGATAGCAGACTTATCCACAGAGACCTGGCAGGCCAGAAAGGACTGGCATGATATATTCAGAGGACTAAATGAAAAAATTATGCAGCCAAGAATACTATTTCCAGCTAGGATGTCATTGAAAATAGGAGAGATAAAAAGCTTCCACGACAAACAAAAAATAAGAGAATTTGCAAATACCAACCATCCCTCCAGGATATATTGAAAGGGGTCCTCTAAGCAAAGAGAGAGAGCCTAAAAGTAATAGACTAGAAAGGAACAGAGACAATACACAGTAACAGTCACCTTACAGGCAATACAATGACACTAAATTCATATCTTTCAATAATTACCCTGAATATAAATGGGCTAAATGCCCCAATCAAAAGACACAGGGTATCAGAATGGATTAAAACAAAACAAAACAAAACAAAACAAAACAAAAACACCATCCATTACCCAGAATGGATTAACAAGATTAAAAAAAAAAAAAGACCTATCTACAAGAAACTCATTTTGGATCCAAAGACACCTCCAGATTTTAAATGAGGAAGTGGAAAACCATTTACCATGCTAATGGACATCAAAAGAAAGCTGGGGTGGTAATTCTTATGTCAGACAAATCAGATTTTAAGCCAAAGACTATAATAAGAGATGAGGAAGGACACTATATCATACTCAAAGGGTCTGTCCAACAAGGTCTAATAATTTTAAATATCTATGCCCCTAACATGGCAGCACCAACTTTATAAACCAATTAATAACAGAATCAAAATAACACATCTACAATAATACAATAATAGTAGGGGACCTTAAAACCCCCCACACTGAAATGGACATATCATCCAAGCAAAAGATCAACAAGGAAATAAAGGCCTTAAATGACACACTGGAGCAGATGGACATCACAGATATATTCAGAACATTCCATCCCAAAACAACAGAATACACATTCTTCTCTAGTGCCCATGGAACATTCTCCAGGACAGATCACATCCTGGGTTACAAATTAGGTCTCAGCCAGTACCAAAAGACTGGGATCACTCCCTGTATATTTTCAGACCACAAAGCTTTGAAACTAGAACTCAACCACAAAAGTAAAGTTGGAAAGAATTCAAATACATGGATGCCAAAGAGCACCCTACTAAAGAATGAATGGGTCAACCAGGAAATTAAAGAATTGAAAAAAACTCATAAAAACAAATGAAAACGAAAACACAACTGTTCAAAATCTTTGGGATGCAGCAAAAGCAGTCCTGAGAGGAAAGTTAAATAGCAATACCAGCCTTTCTCAAAAAACAAGGTCTCAAATACACAACCTAACTCTACGCCTAAAGGGGCTGGAGAAAGAACAGCAAATAAAGCGTAAACCCAGCAGAAGGAGAGAAATAATAAAGATCAGAGCAGAAATCAATGAAATAGAAACCAAAAGAACAGTAGAATAGATCAACAAAACTAGGAGCTGGTTCTTTGAAAGAATTATAAGATTGATAAGCACTTGGCCAGGCTTATCAAAAAGAAAAGAGAAAGGACCCAAATTAATAAAATCAGGAATGAATGAGGAGAGATCACAACCCACACCAAAGAAATACAAATAATTATAAGAATGTATTATGAGCAACTAACTATATGCCAGCAATTTTGACAATCTGGAAGAAATGGATGCATTCCTAGAGATGTATAAACTACCAAAAGTGAACCAGCAAGAAATAGAAAACCTGAACAGACCAATAACCAGTAAGAAGATTGCAGCAGTCATCAAAAATCTCCCAAGAAACAAGAACCCAGGGCCAGATGGCTTCCCAGGGGAATTTTACCAAACATTTAGAGAAGAATTAATACCTAGTCCCCTGAAACTGTTCCAAAAGATAGAAATGGAAGGAAAACTTCCAAACTCATTTTTTGAAGCCAGCATTACCATGATCCCAAAACCAGATAAAGACCCCCTCAAAAAGGACATTTGCAGACCAATATTCTTGACGAACATGGATGCAAAAATTCTCACCAAAATACTAGCCAAAAGATTCAATAGTACATTAAAAGGATTATTCATCATGACCAAGTGGGATTTATTCCAGAGCTGCAAGGTTGGTTCAACATCCGCAAATCAATCAATGTGATACAATACATTAATAAAAGAAAGAAGAAGAACCATATGATCCTCCCAATAGATGGTGAAAAAGTATTTGCCAAAGTACAACATCCTTTCTTGATCAGAACTCTTCAAAGTATATGGATAGAGGGTAAAAACCTCAATACCATCAAAGCCATCTATGAAAAATCCAAAATAAATATCATTCTCAATGGGGAAAGACTGCAAGCTTTTCTCCTATGGTCAGGAACACAGCAGGGATGTCCACTATCACCACTGCAATTCAACATAGTACTAGGAAGTCCCAGCCTTGGCAATCAGACAACCAAAAGAAGTAAAAGGCATCCAAATCAGCAAAGAAGAAGTCAAACTATCACTCTTTGCAGATGATATGATACTTTATGCAGAAAACCCAAAAGACTCCACTCCAAATCTGCTAGAACTTATACAGGAATTTAGTAAAGTGTCAGGATATAAAATAAATGCTCAGAAATCAGTTGCATTTCTATACACTAACAACAAGACAAAAGAAAGAGAAATTAAGGTGTCGATCCCATTTACAATTGCACCCATTTACAATTACACAAAACTGTAAGATACCTAGGAATAAACCTAATCAAAGAGGCAAAGATCCTTTACTCAGAAAACCAGAAAGTACTCATGAAAGAAATTGAGGAAGACACAAAGAAATGGGAAAATGTTCTATGCTCATGGATTGGAAGAACAAATATTGTGAAAATGTCTATGCTCCCTAAAGCAATCTATACATTTAATGCAATCCCTATCAAAATCCCACCAATTTTTTCAATGAAATGGGATAATCCTAAAATTTATAAGGAACCAAAAAAGTTCCCAAATAGTCAGAGGAATGTTGAAAAAGAAAACCAACGTTGGTGGCATCACAATTCCAGACTTCAAGCTCTATTACAAAGCTGTCATCATCAACACAGTATAGTACTGGCACAAAAACAGATAGATCAGTGCAACGGTATAGAGAGCCCAGAAATAGACCCTCAACTCTATGGTCAACTAATCTTCGACAAAGCAGGAAAGAATGTCCAATGGAAAAAAGACAGTCTCTTCAACAAATGGTGTTGGGAAAATTGGACAGCCACATGCAAAAAAGTGAAATTGGACCATTTCCTTACACCACACACAAAAATAGACTAAAAATGGATGAAGGGCCTTAATGTGAGAAAGGGATCCATCAAAATCCTTGAGGAGAACACAGCAGCAACCTCTTTGACCTCAGCCACAGCAACTTCTTCCTAGAAACATTGCCAAAGGTAAGAGAAGCAAGGGCAAAAATGAACTATTGGGACTTCGTCAAGATCAAAAGCTTTTGTACAGCAAAGGAAACAGTCAACAAAACCGAAAGACAACTGGCAGAATGGGTTAGGACATTCACAAACGACATATCAGATAAAGGGCTAGTATCCAAAATATATAAAGGACTTATCAAACTCAACATCCAAAGAACAAATAATCCAATCAAGTAATGGGAAGAGGACATGAACAGGCATTTCTGCAAAGAAGACATCCAGACGGCCAACAGACACACGAAAAAGTGCTCCACATCACTTGGCATCAGGGAAATACAAATCAAAACTACAATGAGATACCTCCTCACACCAGTCAGAACGGCTAAAATTAACAAGTCAGGAAACGACTTGTTTCCTGATGTTGGCGAGGATGCGGAGAAAGGGGAACCCTCCTACACTATTGGTGGGAATGCAAGCTGGTGCAGCCACTCTGGAAAACAGCAAGGAGATTCCTCAAAAAGTTGAAAAAAGAGCTACCCTATGACCCAACAGTCACACTACTGGGTATTTACCCTAAAGATACAAATGTAGGGATCTGAAGGGGCACATGCACCTGAATGTTTATAGCAGCAATGTCCACAATAGCCAAACTATGGAAAGAACCTAGATGTCCATCAACAGATGAATGGATAAAGAAGAAGTAGTATATATTTACACACACACACACACACACACACACACACACACCGGAATACTACGCAGCCATCAAAAAATAAAATCTTGCCATTTGCAATGAGTTGGATGGAACTAGAGGTATTATGCTGAGTGAAATAAGTCAGAGAAAGACAATTATCATATGATTTCCCTGATATGAGGAATTTGAGAGGCAAAGTGGGGGGCATGGTGGGTAGGAAAGGGAAAAATGAAACAAGATATTATCCGGAGGGAGACAAAGTATAAGAGACTCTTAATCTCACCAAACAGAGGATTGCTGGGGTTTGGGGGGTTAGGGATAGGGTTGTTGGGTTATGGGCATTGGGGAGAGTATGGACTATGGTGAGTGCTGTGAGATGTGTAAGCCTGATGATTCACAGACCTGTAGCCCTGGGGCAAATAATACATTATATGTTAATAAAAATAATTATAATTTTTAAAAAAAAGAACACAGCTACCATTTATTGAGCTTTTACTAAGAACCAAACATTGTATTAATTACTTAGATAGTTTTACTGATCTTCTTGATAACTATGAGGTGGGTATTTCCATTACCAATTTAAAAAAACCTAAACTTACAAAAGATATGTAAGTTCTGACAATCAAATGGTAGGTGTGGTATTTGAGCCACAATCTGTCTGATGGCATGTGGTTTCATTGGATCCTGAGTTTCCTCCTTTCATCTGCTTTCCCCCACCTCAGCATATACTCTTTCTCCTTCGATCTCTTTCACATGGTCACACATACACCTTAGGTATGAGGATGCAGTTTACACTGTCTGAACATGTGGTAGCCTGAAAAGGTTTAAGTTGGGAGGCTATAGGCAATATTCTAGCAACTGGGATCAACACAGCTTCTGGGATTGAACTTTAAATGTACCAATTTCTCTGCACCCAATATGCATATGAAAATAGGGTGAGGTCTTAATGTATTTTGTTCCACAAGAAAACTAAATTTTTCTTCATATCAAACTTTCAATTTCCTACATTGAAAGGGGAATATATATGATATAGAAGTGAACATTTTCAGCCCCCATTTCACATCAAATGTAGAAGAACCATTGACAGTCCTCACAAAGACCTCTAAAAAAAGTCAGAGGCATGATACCAGAGTGCAATTTAGTAAATCTAACTTACATGGTATGATGCACAGAAGAGTGGCCTCAAAGAGCAACACTTGCCGAGAAAAGGAAAAAGTTTAAGTAGGCTTCCCTGGGCAAAGGTTGCTTGAAAGTCCATGGAAAAAGTGAAATATGATAGTCCGATATTTAAAAGGGAATGCAGAGTACACACTTTAAATATGATAATCTCTCAATATCAATTTGTACAAAGTAGATGTAATAAAAATCTGTCTCTCAGATAAAGATTATATTCTCTATTCAGCAACCAGAGGATTAGTATTCTGGAGCCCTAACTTTGTGTATTTCCTGAAGTTTTGCAAACCATACAAGTACTTGCTGATGTAATATTCCCTTATGGAATAAACAAATATTAACCAATATTTTTACAAAGATGGAAAGACAAGTCCCCTCCTCATGGACAAGGCTCTAATTGGATGGAGTATAAATACAGAGCAAGTATTTTATCTTAGAGAGACTTAGGGAGAAATACCATATTCCTCCACTTCACTGAGATTGATAAAACTTAGTCTGGAAAATTTCCAGAGGTAGTATATGGAAAGGGCACTATGTATACACACACACACACACACACACACACACACACATATATATATATATATATATATATATATATATATATATATATATATATATATATATTTCCGTGTGTGTGTGTGTGTGTGTGTACTTTCACATATGTATATATGAGATATTACATTTAGTTGATGATGTAGAGAAAGTCCAGGAGAAGACACATAAGACTAATAAAAGGAATAGTCACTGTAACCTTAGATTTTCTGTGAAGACACCTAGAGAGAACATCAGAGAATAAGGACTGCATTGGATGTTTCAAGGAAAAATTCATCCTGCAGATCGATTTCATCATGGGCCAAAGCATCTCCTAGTGAATGAGGCTGAGGTAAGGACCTATATTACTTATGCAAATGTAACATGAAAGTGTATATATCATAAAAGTTCCAGGAAGTCAGATATTTGAAATTTTCATATAGACAAAAAGCTGATTTTGTGGGAAAGGAAAAGAATGAGACTGGCTTTATGAAAAGATAGAAGAAAGAAGGATTAAAGAGGATAATATTTATATGTCAAAAGAAAAAGAGATGAATGAGAGATATGAAAATAATACAATACAGTTGAAGAGCTGAGAAAAGCCTAAGGGGTAGTTAGGCCTCAATGGTACAAGTGGAAGAATAAGAAGGACTTCAAGTCCCATTGCTGGTCTGTAAATGAAGGAGGTCACATGGGAGGATGCCAGTGCTCTCCAGCAACAGAGAATGGCTAGCGAAGAACAGGGACCTCGGTTCTACAACTGTAAGGAATTGAATTCTATAGATGACCTACATGAGCTTGGGAGCGGATCTTTCCCCAGACAAGAGCCTAGCTCAGCTTTGATTTTAACTTTATGATATCCTGAGCACAGACCCAAATTAAACCCACCTAAACTTCTGACCTATAGAACTGTGTGCTAATATATCACCAAAGGCAAGGGAAACAAAAGTAAAAATGAACTACTGAGACTTCATCAAGGTAAAAAGCTTCTGCATAGCAAAGGAACCAATCAACAAAACTAAAAAGCAGCCTACAGAATGGGAGAAGATATTTGCAAATGACATATCTGATAAAAGGTTAGTGTCCAAAATCTATAACCAAACTCCATATCCCCCCAAAATGAAAATCCAGTTAAGAAATTGACAGAGACATGAATAGACATTTCTCCAAAAAAGACATTCAGATGGCTAACAGACATATGAAAAGATGCCCAACATCATTCATCATCAGGAAAATACACATCAAAATCATGAGGTACTATCTCACACCTGTCAGAATAGCTAAAATTAACAACACAGGAAATAACATATGTTGGTGAGGATGTGGAGAAAGGGGAACCCTCTTATACTATTGGTGGGAATGCAATCTGGAAAAGAGTATAGAAGTTCCTCAAAAAATTAAAAAACAGAACTACCCATGATCCAGCAATTGTGCTATTAGGTATTTAGCCAAAAGATACAAAGATACAGATTCAAAGGGATACATGCACCCTGATATTTATAACAGCATTATCAACAGTAGCCAAACTCTGGAAAGAAGCTAAATGAATGATGAATGGATAAAAAGGATGCGGAGATATTTCTCTCTCTCTCTCTCCATATGTGTGTGTGTGTGTGTGTGTGTATGTATATGTGTGTATACATACGTACATATGGAATGGAATATTACTCAGCCATCAAAATAATGAAATCTTGCCATTTGCAGCAACATGGATGGAGCTGGAGTGTATTATACTAAGCAAAATAAGTCAGAAAAAGAAATACTGCATAATTTCACTCATTTGTGGAATTTTTAAAAACTAAACATATGAACATAGTGGAAGAGAAAAAAAAGGGAGGCAAACCATAAGACACTCAATTATAGAGAACAGAGGGTTGCTGGAGGGACGGGGGTAGGGATGGGCTAAATAGGTAATGGACATTAAGGAGGGCATTAGTTGTGATGAGCACTGGGTGTTCTATGTAAGTGATGAATCATTCAATTCTACTCCTGAAACCAATATTACACTACATGTTAATTAACTACAATTTAAATAAAAATTTGAGAAAAGAATAAAATTTTAAAAAGGAAAAGTAGTGCAATTGCAGGGTCATAGGGAAGCTCTGTTTTTAATTTCTTAAGGAATCTCCACACTGTTCTCCAAAGTGGCTGCACCAACTTGCATTTCCACCAACAATGTAGGAGGGTTCCCCTTTCTCCACATCCTCTCCAACACACGTTGTTTCCTGTCTTGCTAATTTTGGCCATTCTAACTGGTGTAAGGTGGTATCTCAATGTGGTTTTAATGATGGCTAGTGATGATGAACATTTTTTCATGTGTCTGATAGCCATTTGTATGTCTTCATTGGAGAAGTGTCTGTTCATATCTGCTGCCCATTTTTTGACATGATTATCTGTTTTGTATGTGTTGAGTTTGAGAAGTTCTTTATAGACCCTGGATATCAGCCTTTTGTCTGTACTGTCATTTGCAAATATCTTCTCCTGTTCCGTGGGTTGCCTCTTTGTTTTGTTGACTGTTTCCTTTGCTGTGCAGAAGCTTTTGATCTTGATGAAGTCCCAAAAGTTCATTTTCGCTTTTGTTTCCTTTGCCTTGGGAGACATATCTTGAAAGAAGTTGCGGTGGCTGATATCAAAGAGGTTACTGCCTATGTTCTCCTCTAGGATTCTGATGGATGCCTGTCTCACATTGAGGTCCTTTATCCATTTTGAGTTTATCTTTGTGTATGGTGTAAGAGAATGGTCGAGTTTCATTCTTCTACATACAGCTGTCCAATTTTCCCAGCACCATTTATTGAAGAGACTGTCTTTTTTCCACTGTATATTTTTTCCTGCTTTGTCGAAGATTATTTAACCATAAGTTGAGTGTCTATATCTGGGCTCTCTACTCTGTTCCACTGGTCTATGTGTCTGTTTTGATGCCAGTACCATGCTGTCTTGGTGATCACAGCTTTGTAGTAAAGCTTGAAATCAGGTAACATGATGCCACCAGTTTTACTTTTGTTTTTCAACATTTCCTTAGCAATTCGGGGTCTCTTCTGATTCCATACAAATTTTAGGATTATTTGCT
>PISX010022219.1:17061-32252 GCA_004024625.1 Mellivora capensis | reverse complement strand
ACACGACAAGGATGCCCACTCTCACCACTCTTGTTCAACATAGTATTAGAAGTCCTAGCAACAGCAATCAGACAACAAAGAGAAATAAAAGGTATCCAAATTGGCAAGGAAGAAGTCAAACTCTCTCTCTTTGCAGATGACATGATACTTTATATGGAAAACCCAAAAGACTCCACCCCCAAACTACTAGAACTCATACGGCAATTCAGTAACGTGGCAGGATACAAAGTCAATGTACAGAAATCAGTGGCTTTCTTATACACTAACAATGAAAATACAGAAAGGGAAATTAGAGAATCGGTTCCATTTATTATAGCACCAAGAACCATAAGATACCTGGGAATACACCTAACCAAAGAGGTAAAGGATCTGTACTCAAGGAACTACAGAACACTAAAAAAAGAAATTGAAGAAGACACAAAAAGATAGAAGACCATTCCATGCTCTTGGATCAGAAGAATAAACATTGTTAAAATGCTGCCTAGAGCAATCTATACTTTTAATGCCATTCCGATCAAAATTCCACAGGTATTTTTCAAAGAACTGGACCAAATAATCCTAAATTTTGTATGGAATCAGAAGAGACCCAGAATTGCTAAGGAAATGTTGAAAAACAAAAATAAAACTGGTGGCATCTCATTACCTGATTTCAAGCTTTACTACAAAGCTGTGATCACCAAGACAGCATGGTACTGGCATCAAAACAGACACATAGACCAGTGGAACAGAGTAGAGAGCCCAGATATGGACCCTCAACTCTACGGTCAAATAATCTTCGACAAAGCAGGAAAAACTATACAATGGAAAAAAGACAGTCTCTTAAATAAATGGTGCTGGGAAAATTGGACAGCTATATGTAGAAGAATGAAACTTGACCATTCTCTTACACCGTACACAAAGATAAACTCGAAATGGATAAAAGACCTCAACGTGAGATAGGAATCCATCAGAATCCTAGAGGAGAACATAGGCAGAAACCTCTTCGATATCAGCCACAGCAACTTCTTTCAAGATATGTCTCCCAAAGGCAAAGGAAACAAAAGCAAAAATGAACTTTTGGGACTACATCAAGATCAAAAGCTTCTGCACAGCAAAGGAAACAGTCAACAAAACAAAGAGGCAACCCACAGAATGGGAGAAGATATTTGCAAATGACAGTACAGACAAAAGGTTGATATCCATGATCTATAAAGAACTTCTCAAACTGAACACACACAAAACAGATAATCATGTCAAAAAACGGACAGAAGACATGAACAGACACTTCTCCAATGAAGACATACAAATGGCTATCAGACACATGAAAAAATGTTCATCATCACTAGCCATCAGGGAGATTCAAATGAAAACCACATTGAGATGCCACCTCACACCAGTTAGAATGGCCAAAATTAGCAAGACAGGAAACAACATGTGTTGGAGAGGATGTGGAGAAAGGGGAACCCTCTTACACTGTTGGTGGGAATGCAAGTTGGTGCAGCCACTCTGGAGAACAGTGTGGAGATTCCTCAAGAAGTTAAAAATAGGGCTTCCTTATGACCCTGCAATTGCGCTACTGGGTATTTACCCCAAAGATACAGATGTGGTGAAAAGAAGGGCCATCTGTACCCCAATGTTTATAGCAGCAATGACCACGGTCGCCAAACTGTGGAAAGAACCAAGATGCCCTTCAACAGATGAATGGATAAGGAAGATGTGGTCCATATACGCTATAGAGTATTATGCCTCCATCAGAAAGGATGAATACCCAACTTTTGCAGCAACATGGGCGGGACTAGAAGAGATTATGCTGAGTAAAATAAGTCAAGCAGAGAGAGTCAATTATCATATGGTTTCATTTATTTGCGGAGCATGACAAATAACACGGAGGACACAGGAGATGGAGGGGAGAAGGGAGTTGAGGGAAATTGGGGGAGAGATGAACCATGAGAGACTATGGACTCTGAGAAGCAACCTGAGGGTTTTGAAGGGGCAGGGGGTGGGAGGTTGGGGGAGCCAAGTGGTGGGTATTATGGAGGGCATGCATTGCATGGAGCACTGGGTGTGGTGTAAAACTATGAATTCTGTTACGCTGAAAAGAAATGAAATTTTTAAAATCCTTAAAAAAAAGAAATTAAAAATAGAGCTTCCCTATGATCCTGCAATTGCACTACTGGGTATTTACCCCAAAGATACAGATGTAGTGAAAAGAAGGGCCATCTGTACCCCAATGTTCATAGCAGCAATGGCCATGGTCGCCAAACTGTGGAAAGAATCAAGATGCCCTTCAACGGACGAATGGATAAGGAAGATGTGGTCCATATACACTACGGAGTATTATACCTCCATCAGAAAGGATGAATACTCAACTTTTGTAGCAACATGGATGGGACTGGAAGAGATTATGCTGAGTGAAATAAGTCAAGCAGAGAGAGTCAATTATCATATGGTTTCACTTATTTGTGGAGCATAATAAATAACATGGAGGACACAGGGAGGTGGAGAGGAGAAGGGAGTTGAGGGAAATTGGAAGGGGAGGTGAACCATGAGAGACTATGGACTCTGAAAAACAACCTGAGGGTTTTGAAGGGGCGGGGGGTGGGAGTTTAGGGGAGCCAGGTGGTGGGTTTTAGGGAGGGCTCGTACTGCATGGAGCACTGGGTGTGGTGCAAAACAATTAATACTGTTATGCTGAAAAGAAATAAAAATAATTTTTTTTAAAAAGCAGTAACCAGACCCAGTCTCTTCCCCCTGCCACTTGCACTCAACTATAATGCTTATTTCTGTGTACTGGAGTTCTTTGTTTATATGTCTGTCCTCTTCCTCAGGCTATGAGCTCACAAAACATCTAGCAAATGATATCTATATCAGAAGAGTAAGGGACTTGATGGATTTCTATTGACCTTATCAATAGTTGGATACATTTGCAGAAATGTGGATATGTGGATATGTGCTTATGTGTTTGTGTATGTATACTTAGGCTGGTGGAGATCTAAGTTCCATGGTTTGTTAACTTGGGTTCTCCCAAAAGCAGATACTAAGACTAGATCTTGGGTGCTTATCTCTGTCGGGAGATGGCAGCAGTAGGGAGCAAAATGGAGAGAACAACAGAGTAAACTGTCAAAAGAGGTCATCATTAGAAATGATCTAGCAGATGTTGGTGCACTGACAAGGAAGATGGAAGATTCCGGACTGAAACAGCATGCAGGGCGAGGCAGTTCTGAGTGGGATGCACTGAGAGTATGCTGAATGCCCTTTCAGGACAAAGGATCAAGACTTGGGAAGTAGGAGGATGCACAGAAACAGTCCTGAGAAACAAACAGCAATAATTTCACAGCTAAAGAAACTGAGTTTCTTTTTCACATCTAAAGAAACTGAGACTCAAAAGGTGACACCACTTGCTTACATTTTTGCAACAAGTAAGGAATGGGGGTGATATTCTAACTGTGGTCTGTTTGCAAAGCCAGAGCTCTTCCTGTTCAGCCCACTGTTGTCAATAGAAAAACCAAAGGTGCCTGACTACAGTAATACATCCTTAAAGGTGTGTATGTCTATGATTATGAAATGGCCCAACACCCTCACATACATCTCTCCAAGGGCATCAGCCTCTAGAAGCCCAGAGGTACGAAGGTACAAAGTCAGAGGTACATGGCAATTGGGCAGCTTTGCACAGCAAGGTGTGCCTGCCACCTGCAGCAGAGCCAGGAAAAAGCTTTGCTCAGTGCTCTTCTTTACAACTATGTGTTCTACTTAGGAGCTCCATATTGACCAACAGCAACAATCAAAATTAAGAAGAAGCCTTCCAATTTCCCTCAACTCCCTTCTCTCCATCTCCCCATGTCCTCCATGTTATTTGTTATTCTCCACAAATAAGTGAAACCATATGATAATTGACGCTCTCTGCTTGACTTATTGGTGCAAAAACAGTGAATACTGTTATGCTGAAAAGAAGTAAAAAAAATGTTAAGTGTTTAAAAAAAAAGAAACATAATAAACTATTACAACACCAAAAAAAAAAATTAAGAAGAAGCACAGCCTGAGACTTTCTTTTTTTTTTCTTTTCTTTTTTTCTTTTCTTTTTTTTAAATTTCTTTTCAGTGTTCCAGAATTCACTGTTTATGCTCCACACCCAGTGCTCCATGCAATACATGCCCTCCATAATACTCACCACCAGGCTCACCCAACCTCCCACTTCCTGCCCCTCCAAACTTTCTACTTTGTTTCACATGAATCAGTTCCTCATTGACTATATACCTGGCCATAATCAGTCAAACTGATCAGAATAGACTTTCTTTTCCTCTTTTTCCCAGTTAGACTTTACTCCTTCTTGGCTAGATCTGACTAAGGGCTATGACTTTGAGAATGCAACACTGTCAGTTGAGATCTGGGCCAACATGTCAGGTGCTGGAAACACAAGCAAGCCTTCTGAGCTCTAGAAACCACCAAGGAGCTACAGTGCAATAACCACAGGCACTTTTATTGAGTGCTGATTGAATGCAATAGCTGCCCTAAGCACTTTACATACACTGTGCCATGCAAACCTCACAACCTGCCTGCAAAGTGAGTAAGTACCATCCTTATATTTCAGGTAAGGAAAGAAAGGTTCGGTTGTATTTAATTACTTCCCAAGGATCTCACATCCAGGAAGTGGCAGAGCTAAGTCTTGTCTGAGTTTAACTGCTACAGTTTTCTGCCTCCCAGCCTTCCTAGAGACCAGCAGGCATATACAGGAGAGGGTGCCTAGTAGCATGGAAATAGACCCAAGAGACTGAGCTCTACCTCTTCCAACTGATTGAGCCAAGCTCTCACAGAGAATGTTTACTGAGCACCTATGATGTAGATTCTCAGGCCTTTGGAGTATTTTGTTTATCATGCTCATTCAAACACTGGATATCAATTTTGGGGATCCTTTCTAAGAAAAAGAAACTCAATTCAAAATATCTTAACCAAGTTATACTTGTCTTATACACAGCAACTGTAATGACTCTCACAAGTATAATGTTAAGTAATAGACAACATGGAAAAAAGTATACATGACTGTGTTTAAATAATGTTCAAGAAAAAGCACACTAATCTAAGGTATTAGAAATCCAGAAAGTGGTTATCTTTGAAGAGAAGAGATGAATAAGAAGGCAGAGTCATAAAGGGGCTTAAGGGTACTAGATAGATGATCGATGTAGATAGATGATAGATAAATAGATTATAGATAGGTGATAAATGGTTGATAAAATATATACAGTTTTTTTAAAGATTTTATTTATTTGACAGAGAGAGAGATCACAAGTAGGCAGAGAGGCAGACAGAGAGAGAGGGGGAAGCAGGCTCCCCACTGAGCACAGAGCCCGATGCGGAACTCGATCCCAGGACCCTGAGATCATGACCTGAGCCGAAGGCAGAGACTTAATCCACTGAGCCATCCAGGGACCCCAATATATACAGTTTTATATCTAGTTTCTTACAAATATATGTGTATATGAAATATATATTCATACCTATAGTTTCTTAAAAATTTAAATATACACATATACAACCCAGCACTCATACTCTCAGAGATATGAAAATGTATGTCCACACAAAAACCTGCACATGAATGTTCATAACAGCTTTATTTGTAATAGCCAGATTGGAGACAACCTTCAGTGAATGACTGGAAAACACATTACAGTTTGTCTATACGATGGATACTACTTGTCATAAAAAGGAAGGAATGACTGCTACGTGCAACAAGTTGGTTGTCTATCAAGATTACACTAAGTGTAAAAAGCCAAGCTTTATCAAAAGCCTACACAATGTGTGACTCCATTATATTATATTGTATTACATTATATTATATTATTATACCTGTTGGACATGACAAAGCTATAGTGTGAAATAATACATGTACAAAGTATTCATTTTAGCAAAGACTGGAAACATTCATCAAAAGAAAACTGATGACATAGACTGTGGCACCATCTACTTGATGGGAAACAAAGAGCTGTAGAAAAATTAAGGATATGAAAATACCACCAAAATAAATTAAGTAAGGGGGAGGAGATAAGATGAGTACTGTGTGTTTTCTGCACTGATGAATCACTTAATTCTACCTCTGAAATTAATTTTTAAAAACACTAAAAAATATATTAAGTAAAAATGCAAGATTCAGAACAGTATTATAATATGCTACTTTTATGTACAAAAAGAGGTGAGAGAGAGAGAGAGAGTGAGTGAGTGTGTGTGTGTGTGTGTGTGAAGAAACTCTGGAAGGTTACATAAGAAATCATTAATAGGGAGTGCCTGGGTGGCTCAGTGGGTTAAGCCTCTGCCTTCAGCTCAGGTCATGATATCAGGGTCCTGGGATCGAGCCCTGCATCAGGCTCTCTGCTCGGCAGGGAGCCTGCTTCCTCCTCTCTCTCTTGGCCTGCCTCTCTGCCTACTTGTGATATCTGTCTGTCAAATAAATAAATAAAGTCTTAAAAAAAAAAAAAGAAATCATTAATAGGGGCAATCCATTGAGGTGGCTTGTTCAGAACTGGAGGGATGGGGACCTAGACTGTACACATTTTAAAAAGAAATTTTTAAATACAACATAAAGCCAATGGAAGAAAAGGTAAAAATAAAAGGGTTCCAGGAGATAGGGGAGCAGAAATTGGGGTCATGATGTGAGCACCCCAACAAAGGCTCACCAATGTTGTTGGTGGAAGAGTAGAACAGAGATTCCCTAATCCTCATGCAAAGTGCACTTGGTAGGGTTAATGAATGCTGAGCCCTGCATGTGGCTGACAGGAAGGCATTTTTAACAAGGATGTGGTTCAAAGCCCCAGCGTCAAACACAGCATCTGACCTAAGAATATGACAGGAAGTGTTTGATAAATTCATTCATTTGACCTTATTGACTTTTCTTTCTAACCTTCTAGAAGCTTTCCTTGGCAAACCAGACTGCATAAATTCTCTTCCTTATAGAATTCCCATCATGATGGAATGAATGAAAGAACACTGATTCAGGCATCTGAGTGCCCTGTGGAGGGTTTGGACCACCAGACCTCCCTCTCTAGGAACTGCTATGAGGCTCAGTCTGGGCTAGGAGAGGATTTTGAGGGGTGTTCAGTGAGAATGAATCCCTGGTGACTTTTCCATCTCCTCACCTCTCCATCATCCAAGAGTGCACATACCCCAGGGAATAAGCCACATGTTTATGGAAACAAAACAACTAGCATTTTCTTTCTTAACAAGGAGCCATGGGGATAGAGTCCCCAAGAGCCCCCAAACTGTAAATATCCTACTGCATCCCTGGCCCTCTGTTCACCCGCCCCAGGCCAGGACCAACACATCATTCCCCCCACCCCAGACATCAAGCTTGCCCCAGCCATCACAACTTGAGTGGTCTCCCTCTGTCCTTCCTGAAGGCTTAGCACTGACCTCAGGATCCCCTGGAAGTCAGTGGAGGAGGAGATTTGCCAAGACCATCTTCTTGGTAACACCATCCTGGTAAGTGAGTGAGGGATGGGAAGGGAAATGAGCTGGATGGGCCTGAGAAAAAGGAAATCCTTCCTTTTCTGGACACCCAAAGAAAGAGAAGTGTCTGAGACCAATTCTATACTTTCTGGGTGGATAGAGGTCACAGAGGACATACCTCTGTAGCAGGTCATGAGAAGAAAGAACAGTTAGGGTCTGCAGTTGAGGAACACCCACACACATGGAAGAGATTAAAAAACAGCTCTCTCCACTGTGGGTGGCGGTTCTCCAGATGTGGTCCCCTGGCTAGCAGCAGCAGCATCCCTGGGAACTTCCTAGAAGTGCTAATTCTCAAGCCCCACCACAGAAACTCCAGGGCACAGCTCCAGCCCTCTGGGAGACACTGAAGCAGATCAATGTTGAGGACTACCACTCTAGTGCAACCAAAGACTTTATCTCAACAACCAAGGACAGCTGCAAATGTGTTGCCAGGAAGGGACTCTCAGTTACATATGCATCCCAGAGAACCTGAGCATTACCTTACGAAGCCTCAAAGAGACCTCTGAAAAATCGTGGTAAGTAGTAAGAGGTTTGGCTAGAGAGCTCTTGAGGTTAGCAAAGAGGAGATTATGCTGCTTCCCTTCCTGAAAGCCCCCTTTCGACACCTCTTCCACCTCCGAGGGTCCTGGCAGATATCTGCATCCCTCCCCCTTGTTCCCACAACACCTCAGAGTCACCTATCATTTCTCCTATACACACCTATCCACCTACTGTGTTCTCCCATGTACATCATGATCCCCTTTCAGCTCACCGTAAATCTTTATGGAGACCAGCATTCCTCGATGGGCAGAGGGAAGATAATTGTAACTGTCCCTCAGAACAGTGTATTACTTAAAATATAACTTAAAGGAATTATACTAGTTACCAAGCATGCTTAGATACAGTCTTAAGAAAAACATGTACTGGCAACAGGCCTCTGAAGATGGCCGGTCCGCTCAGGGCAGAATGTCACCTGCTTCATTTTTCCATTATCTCCCCTTCCGCAGAGAGCACCTGTGGCTAATTAGATGATCCCTTTGAATGGGCTTGCTCAACTATAAACTTATACTGCTTGACCAGATAAACTTTGCCTTCCTTCTTGTTTATCTACAAGGCATATGATTAATGGGTAGCCTTCTTTGGCTCCTCTGTTGATTACTGTCTATATCTAATAAACATGGAACTGAGAAGTTGTTCAGGGCGACAGTCTTTTCTACTGTCGATCCCTGCTCCCTCTTTCTTGCAGCTGACTTACAGCTCCCTTACAGCCTCATTCTTCTCCCGTGTGCCATCAGGAAGCGGCAATAATTTTAGATGCTTGTGATTGAACAGTTTTCCTAGCAAGTGTTGACAGAAGAGTTTAGCTTTGAAGTGCCTCTCCTCATGAAATGCACTCAGAGAAGCAATGACATGTGAGAGAGCAAAAATACATCTGTCCGGGTGAGTGATGGTGCAGGTGCAAGCTGAAGCTGAGGGCCCCTAGCATCGCTTTCAGCCTGGCTCCTCATTGTCAGCTGTGGCCAACACCATCTCCCACTGCGCACAAAGAAGCTGTGATTCCTAAGAAGGCTCAACACTCCACACACGTGGGTGGTACAGTCAGTTAAGTGCCCAGGTCTTGGTTTTGGCTCAGGTCATGATCTCATGGGTCTTAAGATCAAGACCTGCATCAGGCTCTGTGCTCAACACAGAATCTGCTTGAGTTTCTCTGTCTCCCTTTGTGCCTCCCTCCAGCGCTTGCTCGCTCTCTCACTCTCTCTCTCTGAAATAAATAAATCTTTAAAAGAGAAGAGGAAGAGAAGGAAGGAGAAGGAGAAGAAGGAAGAGGAGGGGAAGAGGAAGAAGAAGAAAGAGGAGAAGAAGAAGAAGAAGAAGAAGAAGGAGGAGGAGGAGGAGGAGGAGGAGGAGAATGAGAAGAAGAAGAAGAAAAAAAAGAAGGAGAGGAAGAAAAGAAAGACTCAACTCTCTACAGATATGGTCACAAAATGCCTCTGTTGTGTTCTTGTCCACAATTGCCTTTAAGCCATGGGGACCCAACCAGTTAAGCAATGAGTTAAAGAAGATCCTCTCTTTGCTGAAAAGAGTCAATATTGAGATTTTGTAAAAATGTGGTTTCACTTACTTGTGAAGCATAAGGAATAACATGGAGGACATTGGAAGATGGAGAGAAGTGAGATGGGGAAAGCAGAGGGGGACACAAATCATGAGAGACTATGGACTCTGAGAACAAACAGGGTTTTGGAGGGGAAGTGGGGTAGGGGGTTGGGAGATCCTGGAGGTGGGTATTATGGACGGCACATATTGCATGGACCACTGGGTATGGCGCATAAACAATGAATTTTGGAACACTGAAAAGAAATAAAATAAAATGGGAAAAATGCATTTGAACTTTTAAAAAGATGTGGTGAGTTGTACCATGCTGGGCTTTACCTATACCATCCATGTATCATAAGAGAACTATGTGACCCCTAACACACTCTCTGTAAATGTTCATCAAGTGAAGGGAAGAATTGCTGTGCATACCAGGAGGTGGAGACTTGGAAAGGCAAATGCAACCAGGCTTTGGTGGCTTCATGTGGATGGGATAAACACATGCTTTCTTTGGGTTTTTAACATGAAGTTTCTCCTAAGTCCCAAACAGCTGAAGCCAAAGCAGAGACTAACTCAAAAGTCACCTCTGATTCTACAGATTACAATGGTCTAGGATGAACTCCCAATTCCCTTCTGAATACATGGGGAAATAAAACCAGGGTTATACCAGTGTTAAATGGGTGAATGAGAATATTATCACAACATGCCTACATATGGGCATTTCTTTAAATGTTGGTCTCACATTGGTCACTGTTTTCATATCTGTTCATTTTATAAACTCACTTTTCTTGTCATCATAGTTCCTACAGGAATAAGCACATGGCACACTTTGCTTTCCATCAAACAGGGATTTGGGCACATTGTTGTCATTTTTATGAAACCAGCTTACTTTTGAACCATCTGAGCTGTGTCTGGGAGTTTTCTTTTGAAAAAACTTCTTAAATGCTGTTTGACATGCTATAACAATGTATATTTTCCTGAGGGTACAAAAGTATTCCAATTGCTAGTGACAGCCTCTCTAGAACATAAGAAAGTATAAAAATTGTTTTGTCCTGCAAAACTACTACTAATGACAAAATATACTTCCAAAAGACCATTAGCTTTAAACCCCCAGATATTCTTTTTCACCATGAAAGTTTTCTTTAAAATCTCCATTTAACCAGCTTTCTGGGTTCATCCATGGTCATGGTCTCTGTGTCCTCCCAAACATATATTGGGTGCTGTCTCACAAAGGGTGAGAGGGGGTTTACTGTAGTGAGGATGTGGTAGAAGATCATAAATGTCCCCCCAAATAAATTTGGCCATCACTGGAAACAGAAGAGAAGTATTATCTGTCCTTATATCCTTGGTCATTAACCTGAAATGAATGCAAAAATCGTATCATGTGAGGAAGGATGAAATGGAAGGAGGGGAGGAAAGAGAGGATAAAGGGAAAGGAAGACAAGGAAGAAAAGAGGCTGATAAGATTCCCTCTCCCTGTACTGGGTTTCAGTTTAGGTTTGATCTGGCTTAATTTTGTTTTCTACGAAGCGTTACTCCACTAAAAACACAAAGGTGTTTATGGGCAAATGTCTAAGTTGTCTCTAAACACCTGAGTTCAGTTTTTGAGATGCTAACTATCTCAGGTGTGGATGGGTTTGTTGGGGAGAAACAGAAACCCACGGATCTTCACAGAACTTCAATCTCGATGAGGAGCCAGGACAGGAACTCCATCTCTGACTCCCAGCTTTATGTTGCTTTCCTCTCCCCTTTTATTTCCTTTACAGTAAATACAGGTTGTCCATGGAATCAAAAAACCAAAAAAATCAAACAACAATCTCAGAATTCCTCCTTTTGGGACTCACAGAAAAGCCAGAGCATCAGACTCTCCTCTTTGGGCTGTTCCTGTCTGTGTACCTGGTCACCATCTTCGGGAACCTGCTCATCGTCCTGGCCATCATCACAGATGCCCGCCTCCACACGCCCATGTACTTCTTCCTCTCCAACCTGTCCCTCGCCGATACCTTCTTTTCTTCCACCACTGTCCCCAAGATGCTGGTGAACCTTTGGACCCAGAACCAGGCCATCTCCTTTGTGGGCTGCCTTGCTCAGATGTACACCTTCCATCTGTTCGGGACCATGGACAGCTTCCTCCTGGCTGTGATGGCCATTGACCGGTTTGTAGCCATTGTCTACCCTCTACGCTATTCAGTCATCATGAGCCCTTGTGTCTGCGGGTTGCTGTTGGGGGGGCCATGGCTGATCACCAATCTCCAGTCACTCGTGCACACCTGCCTCATGGCTCAACTGACCTTCTGTGCTGGCTCCAAAATCCCCCACTTCTTCTGTGATCTCATGCCCCTGTTGAAGCTCTCCTGCTCTGATACTCACACCAATGAGCTGGTGATTTTTGCTTTTGGCATCATCATGGGCATCAGCCCCCTCTTGTGCATCCTTCTCTCTTACACCTGCATTTTCTGGGCAGTATTCAAGATCCCTTCTGCTCAGGGCAAGTGGAAAGCCTTCTCCACTTGTGGCTCACACCTCACTGTGGTATCACTGTTCTATGGCACCATCTTTGCCGTGTACTTGCAGCCCACATCTCCTGCCTCCTCCCAGAAGGACAAGGCAGCTGCCCTGATGTGTGGGGTGGTCATCCCCATGCTGAACCCCTTTATATACAGCCTAAGGAACAAGGACATGAAGGCAGCCCTGAAGAAGCTCGTCAGCAAACCAGTCTCCTCTCAGTCCTAGTGTAGAACAGTTGTTGGGAATTCAGCTTGTTCCATAACCAATGTTGGGTGGTGGGAACACAGAGATACATCCCATCTCTGCCCTCGGGGCATTCAGAATTGAGTGGGGGATAGACATGTGTCATTATGGCGCAACATGGTAAATGTGTCACAAAAATGAATGAAAACTTTTGGGAACTCAAAGGGAGAGTTGTGCATTTTCCCCATGAAGATCAAAAGACTTCAAAGAACTCTTAAATTGGTCCTCTCTGGCGTATTGGGCTTATGGGATTCCTACCTGGGTTAATACAGTTGAAGAAAAATTGGCTACACTTTTGGGTTTATTTTTTTTTTGCTACACCATTTTTTTAAATGTTTATTTATTTATTTATTTATTTATTTATTTATTTGACAGACAGAGATCACAAGTAGGCAGAGAGGCAGGCAAGGGGGGCTGGGAAGCAGGCTCCCTGCTGAGCAGAGAGCCCAATTCGGGGCTCAATTCCAGGACCCTGAGATCATGACCTGAGCTGAAGGCAGAGGCTTAACCCACTGAGCCACCCAGGCACCCCTGGTACACCATTTTGGTATTGATAAAGACAATACATATTAGCCAGTTACATCACCATGCTTCCTAAGTGACATGGAGAAGGAAAGTGAAAGTATCTGTTGAGATTAGCTCACTTATTATTTGCTTCAGCGGCCACCAGCCTTGGTCTCAAAAGGACCTTGTGGCCACCTCTTGTTGCCCATGACTTTGGGGATCTTTGTCATAATCGGGCCTCCCATGTGCACCTCCCCCACCTCCCATGCATTGGATCATAAGAGACAACGACATCTGGCTCCCAGGTATTGTGATTCAGTTTGGCACTAAACCCTGCAATCTGCCTTTTTAACAGGCTCTCCAGGTGGCCCTGAGCAGGGAGTACACAGTCCTCTGTCTGAGGACACAGGCCCTGGACAAGCTGCAGAGTCCATGTGTTTCCTGTGATGTCCATCACCTGACATCAAAACCCAATCTAATTCTACAGACACAATCAGAAAAAAGCAGATAGGATGGGTTGGCAAGCATGAAAAGTTAGTGCTGGAAGGTGAATTGTGTCCCCCAAAAACGATGTGTCAAAGTCTAACCCTCCAGGACCTGAGAATGTGACCTTACCTGAAAATAGGGTCTTTACAGAGGTAATCAATTGTAAAAGGTCATTAGGATGGGTCCTGATGTAATATGGTTGCCAACCTTATCTAAAGGGAGAATTTGGACACAGAAGCACACACAGGGAGAAGGCCATGTGGAGATGGAGGCAGAGATGATGGTGATGGTTCTACAAGCCAAGGAATGCCAGAGAGTGCCAGCAAACCACCAGAAGCCAGGACAGAAGCATGGAGCAGATCCTCCCTCACAGTTCCCGGAAGGAGCCAACCCTGCTAATACCTGATCTCAGACTTCTGGCCCCCAGAACCATGAGACAATAAATCTCTCATCAGGTTTGTGGTCTTTTGTTATGGCAGTCCTAGCAAATGAGTACAGAGAGTTTAGGAAGACCAGGCATCATGCAAAGACCACACCCAGATTCATCCCCTCAAGCCCATGACTCACTGCGTGTCTGGTTAAAAGTCTGGGTTACATCTGCAGGAAAAGATGAAGGATTTAAGTTATATGGATTCATTTTCTGGGTCTCAATGTGATGACAATAATGAGATTTACTGCATGCTGGGTACAGTGCTGAGCCCTTTGGAAACAACAATCCTCAAGGGAGGTGATCAAAGTTCTTGGTTTACAGATAAGGAAGCTGAGGTTTGCAAAATGAAGCTGCCAAAGTTCAAACACAGGACCCATCCCAAAGGCCTAGATCTTAACGTTACATGATACTGTCTAGACGTTGGCATCTAGAGCAAGGATGTGTAAACTATGACCCTCGGGCCAAATCCAACCACAGCCTGTTTTTATATGGTCTGAGAACTGAGGATGTTTTTTATATTTTTAAATAGTTGGGGGGAAAAAAAGACTATTCTATGACATTAAAATTATATAAAATTCTAATTGTAGTGCTCACAAAGTTTTATGGGGACACATCCATGCCCATTAATTTATGTATCACCTACAGCTGCTTTCAAACTACAGGGCAGAGTTGAATAATCTTGACAGAGACTCTACGGTGCACAAAGCCTAAAATATTTACTGCCTGGCTATCTGCAGAAGGAATTTATTGACCCCTTTTCGATAGAAAAAGTAGCAACTGATACTCAAGTAGATCCATGAACCAGAAGCATCAGCATCATAGGGATTTTGCTAGAAATGAAGACTCAGACACCATCCCAAACCACTGAATCATAATTTTAACAGCAACCCATAGGGCTTATATGAGCCTTAAAGTTTGGGGATCACAGAGATAGGTCGAGGATGGAAAGGAGGGCTATAGAGATGTGGGACTCAAACAGACCTTGAGTTCAGAGATACAGGAGAACCGGATCTGGGGCATTTTCCCATAGACGTTTTCCAGTTCCCTGCCATAGACATGGTTCTGGAGAGGAAAGTCCAAGAACCACACCAAACGCTTTGAAAGAGTTGCAGCTGCAACTTGAGGACATGGCCACCAGGTGGCGACAGTGCTGTTTCACAACTTGGATTTAAAGCGGCTCTTTTATAAGGAATAACATAGAGGACATTCGGTGAAGGAGAGAAGTGAGTTGGGGTAAATCGGAGGGGGAGAGGAACCATGAGAGACTGTGGACTCTGAGAAGCAAACTGAGGGTTTTGGAAGGGAGGGGGGTGGGGGGTGGCCCTGGTGGTGGGTACTAAGGAGGGCAGATACTGCATGGAGCACTGGATGTGGTGCATAAACGATGGAGAGGAGAAGGGAGTGGAGGGAAATTGGAAGGGGAGGTGAACCATGAGAGACTACGGACTCTGAAAAACAACCTGAGGGATTTTGAAGG
>PISX010022219.1:0-16961 GCA_004024625.1 Mellivora capensis | reverse complement strand
AAAAGAAATTTTAAAAAATCAAAAAAAAAACAATAAATCTTGGCACACTGAAAAAATAAAATTAAATTTTTAAAAAAATTTTTAGTTAAAAAAAAATAAAGCTGTTCTTTTTCGGAAACATTCATCCTGGCTGTAAACTGCCCCAGTTCCCCTGCCTCAGGTGTAATCGTGCCCTGGGAGGGACGGCATGTGCAAAGTTCCCGCGGTGGGACAGAGCCTGGGTTGTTCAGAGAAATCATGGAGAGGTGTGTCTCCAGCCCACAGCGAGGGGAGTGGGGTGTGTGGGAGGCTGTGGAGGATAGCAGTAGTCAGTCACCACGGGGTTTGGTCCACAGAGCAGAGGGGGACCATGACATTAAGCAGGGATGTAGGGAGGGCCCGTGTTTCAGAATTAATCCACTGATGAGTCATCCAATGGTTTGGAGGCCAAAAAACCTTCTATAAATGGCCAGGTAGTAATTATCAGCTTCAGAGATCATACAACTTGTTATAATGACTCATCTCTGCTGTTCCAACGTGGAAATCACCATAAACAATACATCAAAGAGTAGAAACTGAAACTTGAATTTCATATCATTTTACATGTCATGAAAGTCTTTTTATTTTTTACTCTTGCAAAAAAAAAAGAGTTGACATCATCAAAATGATTCAGTGTATATCTACCTTCTGTGTGCTTCTCTCCCCACAAATTGTAGTGACAAAATAGAGCATGTGCCTTCCTTTTTTTTTTTTTTAAGTAAAATACATTGCAGAAATGAATCTGGCTGTTTGGGTTTTAGTGACTGGCCTATGTTCACTCCTTTTCTCTCCTCACCCCAGAAATCCTCCCACATGGGTTCCCAAATATCTCAACTACCAAAATATTTCAACTGTCACCCATAAAGAGGAAATCAGGAGGAAGTTTCCACCTTCTGTATCTACTGGCTGGGCTCCAGGATCGCAGGAAAAAAACTAATTAATCTGAGAGTCAAAAAATCCTGTCTCAAATCTGCCATCCAGTGTGAGCTTTCTAACATTACATATTACTGGACTCATTATTCCTATGGTTACCACTAAGGCTCCCTTCGTGGACCCTAGGTTTGAAGTTTTAATTATCAAAGTTATCAAAAGTAGCTATGAAATGTTTTCTTTTGATTTGTTTCCAACCATTTTTAAATTTTTTAAAAAGGTCATAGCTCATGAGCCAGATTTGGCCCACAGGCTCTATTTTGCAAATCCTGGTCCACATGGATGGGAGTGACAAGAAGCAGAGAGACCAACAGTGAGAGGTGAAATGGGCTGAATCCTAGGACCAGAAAATGAAGGGATGGATGGTGCCTCAGGACCTTTGCATAGCTAATGTCTCCTCAGCTTTGAGATTTCAAGGCAAACCCCACTTCCTCAGGGAAGCCTCTTACCCACTCCCTACCCCAGCTATATCAGGTGCCCAAATACATTCACTAGTCCTCATTTTTCTCATCACATTAGTGATTTTATATTCATTCGTGTGATTCTCTGGTGAATGTCTATTTCACCCAATTAACTATGAGCTGAGAGCTGAGAAACCATGTTTTCTTGCTTATCTTCCCCAAATCCAGACAGCAGCGACTCAAAATATAATTGTTGACTGAGCAAATGAATGAATGAACAAATGAATGGATGAACAAATGAATGGATGGGGAGGCAATGCAATGACAAGACTCTAGGAGGTAGGCTGAGTTGGAACAGAGACCTCTAACAGTCAAGGTTAAGTTGCTGTGGTATGCAATGTAAACTCTCCCTCCAACTACCCCAACCTCAGTAAAATCTGTCACACAACCAGAAACCCTGGTGAAATCAAGGCAAGAAGCCCATGCACCCCATCCTAGAAACCAGGAAGAGCAAGCTCACCATGAAGCTATTTAATTCAGCAATAACAGGAGACCATGAGAAAACGATCATCTAGTAATTCTCCAACATCTCAGCAAGGGTGTTGGAAGGGGCTTGAGCCCATTTATCTGAGTCTGAAGGAGCAGAGTGACCCCGGTCAATATTAGAGCACAATAACACTTTTTTCTCCATACATGGGATTCTGTTGGGTGATTCAAAGCAATTTTGGAGACTCAAACACTGAAACTCAAAGAAGGAAAGTAACTGTCCCAATGTCATATGCTAGATAAGGGCAGAGGAAGTATTCCAATGCAGTGTAGTGTGACCCAAAAACCTGACCCTTCCCTCCACCATGCCGAATGGCCTCCCAGGTGAGTGACTTGCCCAAGGTCATGCTGCAGCCCCATGTGGGACTCTGGAAGGCAAAAGATGGATCAGCTGGTGGGAAAGAAAGCCACTTCCAGCAAGGCATGAGGAAGGATACAGTAAGGCTTCAGCCTGAGGTCCTGGAGGGAAAGCTCCTACTCCCAAATAGACACTTGCCAAGGATTTGGGGAGTCACTCCTATCTCCTTGAACCTGTGTAGGAGGAGGTCTCCAAGGCCACCCTCAGGTTCAACGGTTCACTAGAAGGAATCAAGAGAACTCAGCAAACTTGGTATATGCACAGTTTATTACAGGGAAAGGATAGAGATTAAAAACCAGCAAGGGTTAAAAAGCACAAGGGCCAGGGTCCAGAAGGGACGAGCCACCAGGGGGCCAGTCGTCCCCTCCCAGTGGATGCATGTGGACAGCACATAATTCTCCCAGCAATGACATTCAACCACACACATGGTATACTGCCAGCCAGGGGAGCTCCTTGAGTCCCATGGTCTGGAGTTTTCATCGGTATTAGTTTCCTACTCCTGCCATAATAAAACACCACAGATGGGGTGGTTTAAACAGGAGAAACTTACTTCTCAGTTCTAGAGGCCAGAAGTCCAAGATCAAGGCATCGGCAGGCTTGGTTCTTTCTCAGGCCTCTCTCTGTTGCTGGTAGACGGCCATCTTCCATGCCCTCGTATGATCTCCCCTCCATGCATACATCCTGTGTCCAAATGTCCTCTTCTCATGAAGAGAAGTCATATCAGATTAGGGCCCGCCCTAAAGACTTCACTTGATTTAATCATGGTTTAAAGGCCATTCTGAGGAACTTGGTTGGGGGGAGGGATGGGGCAGTTAGGGCTTCAACATATGAATTTGGTGCAGACACAATTTGGTCCATAACAGCCACACAGACATGGCCAACAGCCCATGTGACTGACCTTGGTTACTCAGTGTCTGGCCCCTCCATGTTAAACTGACACAGCGTGGCCCAAGGCCCTCACTATAAATCACATTGTTAGCCTGGCCTCCAGGTATACAAAGAGATTCTTATCAAGTAGGATACTCTAAAGGCTTAGGGGCTTCCTCCCAGGAGCCAGTCAAGGTCCAGATGTTTCTGTGGAAGTGAAGTTGAACCCAGAGACCTCGGAGAGAGGAGGAAGGAGCTAAGAAATGACATGGGGTCTCTGCCTGGTCCTTCCCACCTTGGGCCACTTGCCCCAGCCCATGGGTTGGTCACCCCTCTCCACACTGCCTCCCCTTTCTCTGGGACAACCAGAGGTCCTGCAAGCTGGACACCATGGCAGCTCTTGGCATGGCTCCTGGTGGCCAGTTGCTGAAGGTGTCCTGGGCGTGTGCAAGGGCCTGGCCAGCAGGAGAGCCCAGCAGACCTGCAGCTGATGGAAGGAGGCTAGGGGCTCTGCTGCCCTTGGGCTTCAGCTCCACAGGTGGCCTGCTGGGCTTTGCCAAGAGCCACAGGGAGGCTCTGGCCCAGATAAGCTGCCCCACTAAATGCCTGCCAGGTAACAGGAAGCTGCCTCATGGTGACTTGGCCACCCTCTCCCCCTCTAGCTGCTCAGTGTTACCCTGGTGGACTCTCTGGGCAAGCATCTCTTCCCTGGATTCTCTAAGGGCAGAATCCCAGCCAGGCAAGTGCCTCTTCACCCTGGAATGTACCTGACACAGGTAAGCCTCAGGCACAGGGACAACAGGAAGTGACAAAAGTGGGTGGGGGAAAGCTGAGAGACTGCTCCCCGTGATCTTCTTCATCTTGCATTCCCAGGAACTAAGGATCCCAGGGAGATGGCAGACAGGAGGCTTAGCCCACAGAATGCCCCACCTCCATCATTCCCACTCCCATAGTCTTGGTAACGGGGAGTTTTCTTCCTTTTGTATAGACAAGGAAACTGAGGCCTAGAAAGAAGGTCAGCATTTGGGGTCCTCTAGAAGCTGACCCTGAGACAAGGATTCAAGTGCAGGGAGTTTATTTGGGAAGTGATCCAGGAAATGCTGGAAGGGGGGTGGGGTGCAGAAGTGAGAAACAGAAGGGAAGGAAGTCAGTAAAAAGTGTACTGACATTCAAGTTTCCAGTGTGGGGAGCTGGAGCTCCCCTGTAAGGGTTGATGTGGGACATGACCCTTCAGTCATCCCACATGAGGGGTGAGGGAGCTAGGATACATATCCATACACTATCTGCCACAGAGGTGCAGAGCTCTGCTCAAACCTCACCAGCACCCTCCACCTGCACTTCTTCTTTCAACAAATCCCCATTCTTCTGGGGGCTGGATTTATCCATCAGGCACCATAAGTACAGCACATCATATCTGCAGCCAGTGAGAACTTTGGGGGGAAGGAGAATACACACACATGCTCTTAAATCCCAACAGCAACTACCAAAAGCCGGCCTACACAGAATGTGAAACTCAGTATTCATAACCATTTTATTAACGCTTACCAAGAATTTCTGGTTGCTGAGAAAGAATCATAGCCAACTGTGAATTAAATGAGCTAAATAATGAGCCAAATAAATGCAACAGGAAAAGCAGAGAAACAATATCAAAAGTGTTTACCAAGAATGAATAAGTAAATATGGATATGCTGTGTGAGAGGGTTTTAGTCATTTGATGTGATAAGGGTGGGGCCAAGGGCTGCTCTCATCCCCATGTCAACCTCCAGCTTCTCTGAAGTATTGGCATACCCTGAAGGGCCCCCTCTCCTGTCGCCCCTTCCTGGGACTTGTGAACAGATGTTTTCTTGACCCTGACCTCTTCCCCACTGTCAGTAGCTATCTCAAAGACTCCTGGGGTGCATTCCACCACTCTCCCACATGTCTCCTGCCAACCACATATCCAAGAAAAATAAGCAGAACCTGAGAGACCCATGGAACACTGATAAGCCTACAAACATATGTATAATGGGAGTCCCAAAAGGAGAGAAGAAAAAGGGATTTAAAAAATAGTTGAAGAAATAATGGCCCAAGAAAACTGCCCAGAGTGGATGAAAGATATGAATCTGCACATCCAACTAGCTCAACAAAATCCAAGTAAAATAAACAGAAAGATCCACTTTGAGACACAAAATTAGCAAACACACAACAACTACTCTATGCAAGCCACTTGGCCACCCACGCCTAGCCAGGCCTCTGGCACCTGGCACCTCATCTCCTACCTGAATACTCACCAGTGAACAAGATAGACATGGATCTGGTGGAGTCCCCATTTCAACAAGGACACAGATAAACTAGAACAAACACTGAAGCTATTCATTTCAAGCTGTGACAGTGTTCAAAGAAATGAAACACAATGAGGTGATGATGAGTGGACAGGGGTGGGGACTCAAGGAGGGCCTCCCAAGGGGGTGCTTTTGGAACTAAAGGATGAGAAAGAGGCAAATTCAGAAGAACCAGGGCTCCTCAGACAGAGGAGACTACACGTGCAAAAGATCTTGTACAGATACAGTTTGATGTAAAGGAGGACCAGAGAGGAAGTCATGGTGAGCAATGGGGACAACAAAGGAGATGAGGCCAAAAGTCTTACTGGAAATCTGCATTTTATTCTAGGTGGGGTGAGCAGTCATGGAAAGACTCTACAGCAGGGGTATGTCATAATCTGGCTTTGGTTTTTAAATCCACTCTGGAGAACGGAATGTAGGAGTGAAGCAGGTTAAATTTTGCAAGATGACCACAATATCTCCCATCCCACATTCTCTTCACAAGGTCACCTTGACATAAGGCCTACTGAGCAGGTGGGGGTCTATGTTGCCTCCTCTGAATCTGATGCCAGAAGTGACACAACATGACACCCAAGGCTGGGTTAGGAAATGTAACGCAGATTCGGTCTTGTTGACTTTGGAGTTCTGGAAACTCAACCCTCCTGACAAATGACCTGCTGGTAGGAAGCCCAGGCCAGAGGGAAAGGCCCAGATAGCTGTCCTGGTCCACAGCCCGTGAAGAGGTCCCAGCCCTCAGCTGGGGTTGCAAGGTTGCATAGGTTGCAAGCCCTGTGAGTGAACATGCCTGCAGATGATTCCAGTCCCCCATTGCTGAGTTACCCCTAAACCGCAAAGCCTTTCCAACCAAGGAGTAGAAACAATCAATGTCTGCTCTGCCCTGCCCAAATTCCTTACCCGCTGCATCTGCGGCATCATAAAATGGCTTCTACACCACTAGTTTGGAGATGGTCTGTTAAACATCTGTAGTAACTGAAATTGGGGGATGGGAAAATTGGGAGGCACCCAAGTGGCGTCCAGGAGACTAAAGAAGAGGAGGTGTCATGGAACAAAGGGAGTGAGGCCAGGGCTTGCACCAGGCTGGAGCAGTAGATGGGGGAAAGAGGTGGAAATACGTGTAGGATGCGTTTTGAAAGTAAATCCAAGAGAACGTGTTGTGTTCGATTACCAAAGGAGAGTGGGTAAGAGGGAAGACGAGGGCTCAGGACTGTGCCACGATATTCACAGTTGGAGCCAGCAAGGCAGCCTAGAGCCCCCATCACCTCCCCACCCGGCCCGGGCAACTACATATCCCAGCATCGCTCGCTCGAGCCGCGGGAAGGGGAAAAAAAAAAGTTTGGGCCAAGCATTCCCGGAATGCGCTTCCTGCTGGCGCGGAGCAAGGGGTGTGGGGATGGGGGGGTAGGCGGGGAGGCCCGGGCGGGGCGGGGAGGCCCGGGCGGGGCGGGGAGGGCGGGGGGCGGCGCGGCCGGAGCCCGGGGCGCGCACTCGGCCCGGCCCGGGCCCCAGCATGGCTGAGCCGCTGCTCAGGAAAACCTTCTCCCGCCTGCGGGGCCGGGAAAAACTTCCCCGGAAAAAGTCGGACGCGAAGGAGCGCGGTGAGCAGAGGAGGCGGCGGAGTAGGGGGCGCCGAACCCCGCCCCGCCCGGGAGATGGTGCCGGAGCCCCAAGGCCGGACGACTAGGGGTTGGGGGTGGGGGGGCCGCGGAGTCCCCTGAGGCCCCGGTGGGGGACCGAGAGCGGGCAGGGGTCCTGGCAGGAAGGGGCTGGGCGGGGGGAGAGGGGGCGCGAACCGTTATGTGCGCCTGGCCTGGGATGCCAGCGCTGCGGGCTCCTTGCGAGGCCCGGGAGGGGGCCTCGCCCCTGACAGGAAATGGGGCCGAGACCGAGCGCCTGGAGGGCGGAGGGGAGGAGGAGTTGGGAAACTGGCAAACCGGCCCAGTCAGGCCAGGCTAGGACACCCTGCACCCTGGAGACCCGGGATGGAAGATGGGTAGCCACCTCCTGCAGAGGAGGGAGAGAGGCGGTGCATCAGCCACAGTGGCCACCCTCTAAACCCCCTCCCTCCTACTAACCAGTGACTGCAGCTGCGCCCACCTTAGGCAGCCCTAGGAAACTGTCCCTTTTAGATGGGCGGGGAAACTGAGGCACGGAGCAGTGGGGTCATTTGTCCAGAGCCAATGAAGCGACTTAAACAGCTCTTTGGGCATGCTACTAATAGAGACCCCTCGAGACAGGGTCAACGGCATCGGAAATCAGAGTTGACCAGATGAGAGAGTCAGTCCACCAGCAAACAAGACAAGACCCTAAGGAACTGGGAGCTGCATGGGACAAAAAGTCCCAGGAAGGAAGGAGTTAAAGGAGGGAGGCCTGATAACTCCAGGATGGGATCCCCCCCCCCCAGTCCCTTCCCAAAGATTCCCAAGTTTCCTAGAGCAGAGAGAAGGGATAGGGGTGCCCACGCACAAACACAGACAGGAAACAGCCCAGGATGTCAGAGAAGGGAGTATGGAGCAAAGGGGCGGCCCCCAGGCATTGACCATGGGGATCTGGACTGGGCTGAGACACAAGGCTCACTCCAGGGTGGGGGCAGAGCCTAGAAGACAGGCAAGGGTGGGCAGTGGGGGGAGCGCTATAGAAAGGGAGGGCTAAGGGAGGCCCGAGCACTAGTTGTGAGCACTAGTTGTCGTGCCTGCTCCTGTCTTCCGAAAGGAGCAAGGCAGCCTTCACTGTGGGTTACGTGTTTGACCATAACCTGGACTCCTAAGAAGCAGTCCCCACACAGAGCTCTCTGATGCCTCCCTAGAGGAGGGCATTGACTCCCCCCATTTCACAGGAGGGCACTGAGGTTCAAAGATGGAAAGCAACTTCCCCAAAGCCACCCAGTAAGAAGGCACAGGGACAGAGCTCCATGCCAGGATTGGGAGGTAGAGCTGAGAATGCAGGGCCCAGGTCTGGAGAAACCCCACTGGACCCCTGAGGCTGAAGGGCAGAGAGACACCATTTGGGACCCCCAGGGACAAAGTGGGGGCAGGCTGTAAGCTGGCAACCAATGAGATTGCTGGCCTGCACTCACCCATTCCAAACAAACATGTGGTGTGAGTGCCAGTACTTTGTGCACCCCAGCCATGGCCCCTGCTGGGGAAAGAGCCAGCAGGCTGGGGCTGCACTGGGGGCAGCAGAGGGTAGCTTGGTCTCACTCCCCTTGCTCTCTGCCAGGCCGCCCAGCCCAGCGCCCGGAGCCCAATCCTCCAGAGCCAGAGTCCCAGGCCCCTGAAGGGTCCCAGGCTGGAGCAGAGGGGCCCCTAAGCCCTGAAGCATCTCGGAGCCCAGCTCGGGGGGCCTACCTGCAGAGCCTGGAGCCCAGCAGTCGACGATGGGTGCTGGGTGGGGCCAAGCCACCTGAAGAGGCTGCTTTGGGACCCAGGGCACCTGGCAGCGGGGAGCCCGCAGGTGAGATCTGGTACAACCCTATCCCCGAGGAAGACTCCAGACCCCTGGCACCAGAGCCCCTGGGACCACAGCCAGGTTCAGCTGAGCCAGAGGGCCCAGCCTCACAAGGTGAGCACAAGCCTCTTTCCTCCAGCTCCCCAAGATGGCCACAAGCCTCACCCCTACTCCAAGCCCGGACTTCTGAACTCTGAGATCTGCTATTTCTACAGGTGCAGCCCCTGCCAGCCCCCCGACCAAAGCCTCCCGCACAAAGTCCCCTGGCCCAGCTCGGCGCCTCTCCATGAAGATGAAGAAGCTACCTGACCTGCGGCGGCGCCTGAGCCTGCGGGGTGCCCGGGCTGGCCGAGAGCGTGAGCGGGTCGCCCCCGAGGGCTCCGTCATCAGTCGCTACCACCTGGACAGCAGTGTGGGGACCCCGGGACGGGCAGCAGGGGCTGGGGCCACGAGGGGCCCTCGGGCCGGTTACCTCAGTGATGGGGACTCACCGGAGCGCCCAGCAGGGCCCCCATCACCCACTGCCTTCCGGCCCTATGAGGTGGGCCCATCAGCCCGAGCACCCCCTGCCGCACTCTGGGGCCGCCTCAGCCTGCACTTGTATGGGCTGGGGGGACTGCGGCCAGCACCTGGGGCCACCCCAAGAGATCTCTGCTGCCTACTGCAGGTGGATGGGGTGGCCCGGGCCCGAACGGGGCCACTGAGGGGGGGGCCAGACTTCCTGCGGCTGGATCATACCTTCCACCTGGAACTTGAGGCTGCCCGGCTGCTGCGGGCCCTGGTGCTGGCGTGGGACCCTGGTGTCCGGCGGCACCGGCCCTGCGCCCAGGGCACTGTGCTGCTACCCACAGTCTTCCGAGGTAGGATACCTGGCTGCAAGGGAAGAGCGGTGGGCACAGGATTCAGCTCTGCTTTTCCCCCCAGAGTGTCCAGGGTGGGGGTGTGGCTCAGAGCAGGGGGCCAGGGCATAGGAGCCTGGGGGCCAGACCCCACAGATGCCCTTGTGTCTTCAGGGTGCCAGGCCCAGCAACTGGCCGTGCGCCTGGAGCCCCAGGGGCTGTTGTATGCCAAGCTGACCCTGTCAGAGCAGCAGGAAGCACCAGGCACAACTGAGCCCCGAGTCTTTGGGCTGCCCCTGCCACTGCTGGTGGAGCGAGAAAACCCCCCGGGCCAGGTGCCCCTCATCATCCAGAAGTGTGTTGGGCAGATCGAGCGCCGAGGGCTTCGGGTGAGCCCCCTGCCCCGTCCCAGCTGGCCCTCAGACCTACAGCCCAGGACACCCAGCATACAGAGGCCAGGCCTTCCCCACGAATACACCCTGCCTGGGACACGCCTAGGTCCAATCCTAGCTTAGACAAGGGCAGGAGGCTCCCATAGACCACAGCACCCAGCCCAGAACCCATGGGTCATCCATCCATTTAGTAATACATGGTCCCAGACCTACTGGAGCTCAGAATCTGACGGAAGAAAAGACATGATTCCAGTAACTCACAAGTGTAAAACTGGCTGGGACAAGACTGAAGCTGGGAGAGCTTGAAGCAGGACTTGATGCTGGTTGGAGTAGTCAGAAAGGGCTTCCCAGAGGAGGTGACAAGTGAGCTGAGGAGGGTGGTGGCAGGACAAATGATCCAAGCAGAGGGTTTACGGGGCCAGGTTGTTCAGGCAGCCAGGTGGGGGCCCCATGACAGGTGTCAGAAGAGCAGGAAGGCAGCTGGGGAAGCCACAGCCAGCCCCCCAACCCCTCAGCCCACTGCCAACCTTACCCAGACCTCCAACCCCACCCCACCCAGCCCAGATCAGTCTGTAGCACTGGCAAGAAGATCTCTCTCTGTCCCCACCCCCAGGTGGTGGGGCTGTACCGTCTGTGTGGCTCGGCAGCCGTGAAGAAAGAGCTTCGGGATGCCTTTGAGCGGGACAGTGCAGCCGTCTGCCTCTCTGAGGACCTGTATCCTGATATCAATGTCATCACTGGTCAGCAAGCCCCTTCTGTCCCCTGCCTGCTCCCTATTGAAACTTCACCTCAAGGGAGTCCCTGTGGTCCCTCTGGGACATCACCCTTTCTGTCTAGCTTTGTTTTCACTTTCCTATGCCTGTCCTCCTCTTCCGCCTCCCAGCCCCAGCTGACCCTTCCAGCCTCAGAAGCCAGGGGTGCCCTGACCAGAGTGGGCCCTGTGTCCACAGGCATCCTCAAGGATTATCTTCGGGAGTTGCCCACCCCACTCATCACCCAGCCCCTCTATCAGGTGGTGCTGGAGGCCATGGCCCAAGGACCCCCAAGCAGGGCACCCTCCAGCACTGAGGGCACCCGTGGGCTCCTCAACTGCCTGCCAGATGTGGAGAGGGTGAGTTGGGTCTGGTGGGAGTGGGCAGGACTGAATGAGCTGACATCAGGAGAGTGTTTCACCCACACTGAGCCCATGATGTGCACTGTCACAACCCTAGAAAGTAGGTGCTATTAGCATCCCCACTTCGTAGCTATGGAAACCTAGGCCCAGAGCAGTTAAGTGAGTTGCCCAAGGTTGCACAGCCAGGATATCACAAAAATGCAGGCTCTGAATACAGGTCTGTAAACCTACCACCAGGGAGGTTCTGGCTGTGGGATCCTGGAGAAGTCCTTACCCTCTGTGCTTCAATACCCTCATAGGGTATAAATCCTAAAACAGGATTAATGCTAGACCTGCCTAACAGACAGTGGGGTGGGTTCAAATCCAAGCTCTGCCATTCCAAAGCTAAGTTGCCTTTGTCTTCAGTCTCCCCTCCAGCAAAATAGATCATAATACTAATATCAAAGCCTGAGCTCAGCCATCAACCAGCTATGAGATCTCGAGTTTTCCTACTCTGGGCCGCCTTAGTCTCCCTTCAGGTTTGACAGGGGACCAGCTTCACCCGCTTCATGATTCCCAACGGTGTTCTCTCAGGCCACTCTGACGCTTCTCCTGGACCATCTGCGCCTCGTCTCCTCCTTCCATGCCCACAACCGCATGACCCCGCAGAACCTGGCCGTGTGCTTCGGTCCCGTGCTGCTGCCGGCGCGCCAGGCACCCGCCAGGCCCCGCATCCGCAGCTCTGGCCCCGGCCTAACCAACGCAGTGGACTTCAAGCGCCACATCGAGGTGCTGCACTACCTGCTGCAGGCCTGGCCAGGTGAGCCCGCCCCTGGCCCGCGCCGCCAATCCAGGCCAGGCCGCGGCAAGGATGCTTTCCGGGCGACCAATCAGAGTCCCGGATTTCAGGCGTGCCACGCCCCCCTCGCCTGGCCCCTTACGTAAACGGTACCTGATAGCCTCAGCAACCCGTTCAGATTGAGCCAATCCGTGCTTGACGCGGTCAGAGACCCCCCTCAGAGGGCCGGTTGCCGAAGCAACCAGTTCTCGTTCGGCCAGTGAAATCCCGATGCGGTCGCAGGTCCCGTCTCCCGCCGGGCCAATCAGGGGCCCGGTTAGCTGGGCGGCCAATCACGAGCCCCGCTCTTCCCCCGCAGATCCCCGCGGGGTCCCGGAGCCTCCCGACCTCGCCCCATACCTGCGGCCCAAACGGCAACCGCCGCTGCGCTTGCCGCTCTCCGGCCCCGAAGTGGTGGCGCGGCCCCGCGGCCGGGGCGGCCCCGAGAGCCCCCCGAGTAACCGCTACGCGGGCGACTGGAGCGTGTGCGGACGGGACTTCCTGCCGTGCGGACGGGACTTTCTGTCCGGACCGGACTACGACCACGTGACGGGCAGCTACAGCGAGGACGAGGACGAGGCTGGCGAGCCGGCGGGCGCCACGGACTTCGAAGACGACTTCGAGGCACCCTTTAACCCGCACCTGAACCTCAAAGACTTCGACGCCCTCATCCTGGACCTGGAGCGAGAACTCTCCAAGCAGATCAACGTGTGCCTCTGAACCGGGTGGGGCGGGGCGGGACCTCGGTCACGAAGGGCTGGACTCCTGGCAGCTGAGGCGGTGCCCCGGCGACGACGGAGGGGACCAGGGCTGCCCGGGCCACCGTCCTGGTTGCTGGGGATTTGCCTAGTGACCAGCCCGTTGCTGAGAATCATTCCTCGTTTCCAGTGCCCAGTGGTGGGGCACTGGTTGCGAAGGCTGGGGACTGGGGACTTTCGGGACCAGCTCCTGGGGACATCTTTTCTGAGCACCAAGGGTTTCTCTCCTTGCTGCCAAAAGGCACTTCTCCTGCTTGCTGGCCTGGCCTCTCTTGCCCTCTCCCCCTTGGCCAGGGAAACACCAGTTACTGTGAGCATCACCCCGGGATGGTGAGACGACACCACCCCCACTTCCTTCTCCCCTGTCCCTGCGCCCCCCACCCCCGTCAGTCCTCTTGCTGCTGCCAACCAAATCAGTATTAGCTTTAAGCACCGCACTCTGCTTCTCCCTCCTCTGGAGGGTCCAAGGACTATCATGAGGTGCTATCTGAGGCAGGGTGGGGGGAAAGCCCCTATCCTGGGCTCTGGCTGGATAAGGGGAGCCAAGGGCCTTTAGAAGAATAGCTGGTTTTCCCACCCTCTCTTCCAGGGAAAACCCCATGATTGCCTCAAACCAGGAAGTGGAGATAGCAGAGTCTGGCCTTTCCCCTCCCCAGTTCTTCCTCCACATCCCTGAAAAAACTGAGCACTTACAAGACCTCCCTTTCGGAGGGGCCCCACCTGAAATGTCAGGCTGGGGGCACTTTGGTACGGAACATATTTATTGCCTCCATGCGTGTGTGTCTGTATGTGAGGACTAGTGTGCATGGACAGGTCTGGAGCAGGCGTATGGGGCTCTTTCAGGGACCTCTAAGGGCGAAAGAATTCGCAGTGGCCAGGCACCCTGAAATCCCCAATAATGGAGCCTCAGTGGGCCCGAGTTCCAGCGGGAGAGTACGGGAGAGTACGCCCCCTCCTGTCTCCCCCTTTTCCCTCACTTCCATCTTTGTGGACAATAAATCAATATGCACAAGTTCTGGAATGAGTGCTGGGGCCGCATGGACCAGAGGTGGTTTATTCAGTGCACATGAGAGGAAGGGAGAAAGGGTAGCTGTGCCCAGGAAAAGGCCCAGGAGCTCTCTAGTGCTGCCAGGGAACCTCTCTGAGCTCTGACCCACACCTCCCCACCCCCAGCCCCACCCTGTCTTCAGGGAGGATTGTAGAGTCACTGGACCTGATAGGCCAGCTCCAAGGCAGGCAAGGATGAGACTCTAAACCAGCTAGGCACAGTCCAGGGGTGGGAAGGCCAAGGGTACTAACCCACGAGGCCCTACACAGCAATGGAGCCATCTCGGAAGTCCGTCCTCCCAATAAGGATATTGACCACAATTGGGTGGCCATCTCGGCACTGTTTTTGAGCATCATGAAGCACCTCGACCACCTGATCTTCTTTCTCCCGTGAGAGCAGCAAGCCCTGGGCACCAAGTCCTATGGCTGCCTTGTGATAATCTAAAAGGGGAAGTCAAGTCAGATGGTGGCAGGGACCCAGGCCACCATGCAGTCAACCCAGGAGAGGAACACATAAAACAGCTTCTCCCTCTCTCCACCCGACCCCAGCCTCTCACCAGTGTAAGCCAGGCCACAGGCCACATTGCTGCCCAGAGAGGGCACCTGCTCCCGAGAAATCTGGGTCCAGCCAGCATCATTCCCGATCAAAGCAATCACTGGGATCTGCAGAAAAAGGATGAGGCTAAGCCACAGCCTTCAGCTTTAAGGCTAGCCAGAGGACAAAGACAGGGACAGGACCTTTGCCAGACAGAAGCAGCTCCCTCCCTAGCCCTGCTCACCCCTCGTGACCACTCCCAGAACCCCAAGCTCTGAGCTTCCTTCAGGGCAACTCGGTCACCTTGTGCCTGACAAAGGTATCAAATTCAGTGAGGCTATAGCCAAAAGCTCCATCTCCAAATAGGCACCACACCTGAGGAGGGAACAGGGCTGGTTGAGTGGTTCACTGTCCAGAAAACCGCACCACCCCCAGGCTCCAGCACTCTCACTCACCTCGGCATCCGGCCGGCACAATTTGGCTCCAAGTGCAAATCCTGCACCAACGCCCAGAGTCCCAAAGGCCCCTAGGAAAACCAAGAGCAGGTGGGTGTAAAGGGGCCTGGACAATGCAAGCTGTCCCAGGCAGAGGTCCCTCCTTACCAGGATCAAGCCAGCACAGGGGGCCACGGGGCTGTACCAGGTGGGCAGCAGTGCCCACGAAATCCCCACCGTCGACTACCAGAATCGAGTTGTCAGGCAGAGTTTCCTCCACCAGCTGCAGTACCCGCACTGGGTTCAGGTGCTGGGCTACAGGCATCAACCCCTTCTCCCTGCCACAGAGCAGCGCACGTCAGCAGGGCCAGCAACAAAGCCTTCCAGGAAACCACAACAATACCCCTGGGTCCCGTGTCCGCTCTACCCGGTCCCCACCGAAAGGCCTGCTCCTTCTGCCGGTCAGCTTGCCGAAGCTCCTCTGTCCAGTCTGAGGCCCATGTCTGGCCCTTAAGGCCCTCCACCAGCTTCACCACAAAGGAGGCCACGTCTCCTAGGGGAGGAAGAGGATACAGCTGCAGGGAAGTGGCCTCCTGCCCTTCCAGCATCAGAGGCCCAGTGACAGCAGGAATCCAATGGCAACATTCCAGAAAGAGACAAGGAGGCAGATCAGGAATGTTCCTAGGGCAAAACAGGTAAAACACACCCCAGAATCTGCCAGAACCAGGTTAGGGCAGCCAAGGTGAGGCAGAGAGCAAGGCCAGAGAAATGAAGGTTTAGGAAGCACAATGTAGGTTAGAAACCCAAGCAGCTTTGCTACCTGCCTCCTCCCCCTCACCCCGCCCAGATGAGGCAGTGCTGTCAGTTCTGCCTCTAAAACACATCCCTCCAAATACCTCCATCAGCCAAGCACGTGTCTCTGACCCAGACATGCAGCATGCTTGTGAACTGACTGAGAAATGGGCCAGTGATGTACTTTTCATGTTGGTCTTAGAAATGATCCCATGAAAGCCCAGAAAAGCAGAATTTGTCATCCCTGTCCCACCCCAGGCCTCATCCTTTCTGTCCTGGCCTGGTTGAATAGGCCCCTGGCCTCCACCTGCCCTCTCTGACTCACTGCCTACCAGCTACTACAGTGGACCTTCCCAAACATGAATGTAGCAATGCCACTTCTCTGCTTGACCCAAAAGGTCCGTGTAGTACCATCAATGTGTTTGGAATGATGGGCAAAGAAGAGCACATAAAAGCTATGGGAGCAGACTGAACAGGGATGGTATGGCAGGACAACAGAGGCCTTGGGGCCCAGGAAGGAGCTCTCTGTCCTCCAGGTAGCTGGCAGCATGGGAGGGTTTCCAACCAGGAGCATGATCACATGCACATTCCCAGGCCTTCCCTCTTATGCACACCCCGCTGTTTGTTCATCCAGAAGCACCCATCAATCTGAGAGCCCGTGTCTTTGGTTTACTGGGTGTCCATCGGGGCAGGGTCTGGGCCCTGCTCACCAGCACCTGGCTCAAGCCAGCTATCGCAGAGGTCAAAAGGAGGACCAGGAAGAGCATATATGTGTTGTGGCGCAAGGTTGGGGGGGGGGGTCCCAGGAGCTCACCCTGCACAGCTTCCTGGGGCTTCCAGAACATGTCTGAGTTAAGCAACATCTCCTTCCGGTTACGGTTGACAATGATGATCTTGCTGCTGCGGCTAAGGACACGGCCATAAGACAGGCGGAAGTCACACACGGTTCCTGGAGTGGGGAACAGGCGCTCAGTGGCTAGACAGCCAGTATCCCACCACCTTACTTAATCCATCATAGCAGACTAAATACAAAAGGGTCCCCATTCTTCCTTTCTCCCTGTACCAGTACCACCTGCAGTTGACTTCACAGCTCCCCACCCCTCGAATCTGGGCTGGCCTCGGGGACACGCCCTGGCCAATAGAGTGTGGCAGGTGAAGGCAAGCGTTCCTGAGACCAAGCTTCAAGAACTGTGGCTTCTACTCTCTCTCTCTTAAAAACCTCACTCTCCCATCTCTACATGTTTCTCATCCTGCACCAAGTGAGCAAGCCCAGGCTGGCCCGCTGGATGGTGAGAAAGCTGGAGGAAGAGGCAGGGAAGAGTGAAAGAACTCAATTATCCCAGCGGAG
>PISX010022218.1:0-32155 GCA_004024625.1 Mellivora capensis | reverse complement strand
AAGTCAATCAGAGAAAGACAACTATCATATGATATCCCTGATATGAGGAAGTGGAGATGCAACATGGGGGACTAGGGGGGCAGAAAAAGAAGAAAAGAAACAAGGTGGGATTGGGAGGGAGACAAACCATAAGTGACTCTTAATCTCACAAAACAAACTGAGGGTTGCTGGGGGGAGGGGGGAGGGAAAGGTGGGTGGGGTAATGGACATTGGGTAGGGTATGTGCTATGGTTAGTGCTGTGAAGTGTATAAACCTGGCGATTCACAGACATGTACCCCTGGGGATAAAAATTTTTTTATAAAAAATAAAAATTAAAAAAAAAAATAGAAACTCCTTTACTTGGAGTGTTCACCTGTGTCAAAGAGCCAACTGCAGTTTCTCAGTTGACTTTAGCAGCTGTATAAGTGGTTTATTATAGATCCTATTGTCAAAATGATGGCATGTGGGTCTAGGACACATCAACTTAAAAAAAAGTTAGGGACTCATCCCTGGATGAAAAAAAAAAAGACTGGTGTTGAAAGGAGACCTGAAATCATGAAGCCCAGCCAACCCCCATGATGCTGAGGCCATTTTTACAATATTTCCCCCAGATAATGGTCTCACTGAGGCATGAGTACCACCATTCGTGGGAGCTCTCATGCTGTCAGAGAACTTGCATTTGCTGAACACCTGTCAATTTTCAGGTACTAGGCTAGACCCCTTACACAGCAATCCTGAAAAGGTGATTTTTTTTCCTTATTTACAGTTGGGAAAATCAGAGAAAGTGGTTAAACAAATGACCCAGGATTTGAAATCATATACATCTATATCGATATATATTTTTTCTTTTTGTGATGTCATAAATCTCAGCCTTACCACAAACCTGGACCCGAAAATTTATGAAATAGACCTACTTGTTTAAGTTCCTTGTTTAATAAATCAAAATAATTGTCACTAATTTGAATAAACTAAAGGGTAAATCAAGGGTGTTTCATAGAAAGTATCATTTTCCCCCCCTAGAAGCTCAGGGTGTGTCTCTATTTTACCCCCCAATATACTCATATGCTCTATTAACATTGTAGCCAAACTGAGGTCTTAATTTGCTTACTTTAATGACTAGTCTAGATTAATCTGAGTTGCTATTATGATCATCTACTTTTAAAAAGCAATTTTTGAACTTTTAAATAAATGAAACATCTCTAAAATTCACCTCAATCTTATTCTTTTAATTAATTACCAAGGAAAACTCTTTAAGGACACATAATAAATCAGTTTCTTAATGTTTCTTCACAAAGCAAAAATTAAATCTTCTCCATCCCAGTTTAGCTGATAAATAAATTCCTATAACAGGCCCACATGGTTTGTCTCTCTCTTTTACTTTTTCTGAAACATTATAGTTTGGCCCACAGTTAGATTTGAGCAGAAGGAAATTGGGCAGTAAGGCTTGTAATTACCAGTTCTAAAATGTAACTGCTTATCTGTAGTTAGCAAATGAAGATTTCCTACAAGTGATTTAGGGCGAGATTTGCCAAGTTCAGAACCACTCAAATTTTGTTGGTTTCAAGTTCTAAACTAAACTTTAGTCATTGGGCTTATATGGTTTTTTCTCTCCTACTATTGGAAAAATAGGACTTTCTGTTTCTAAGAAAATCAGTAATAAAAATCTTGTTGGACATTTAAATTGCTTTACAAAACATTTTGATGAGTTAAGTATAAATGAAAAAGAAACATAAGGCTTACATTTCCCTTAAACACACAAGGGATTGTAAATAAAGGGAAAATGTTCATGGAAACATGTTTGGAAATATGCTCAAACTTTGAAAAATAGTTGGGGACATTTGATGAGCCCAAGTACAGCTGGGTCTTGCTCATCCATGACTCTTCTTTAAAGGTAATGAATTATAAATAAAAACATATATTAATAATTCACATACGGATGATAGCAATGGTAGAGAAAAATCCCTCTGCATTAGTCATCCAGCTGGAAAAATTCTAAGACAGACTTGAAAAAATAAAACATGAGAAAAATACAAAGTTTCGTCTCTCACATAACACAGATGCTTGTCCTGCAAAACACAACAGAGTTACAAAATCCACATGATTAAAATGTTGAGGATTAACTGAATATCAGGTATGATTGTCAAATTGAATCGGCTCCTATTCTCAAGTGTCCCTAACTGTACATTAGCACTTCTCCCATTGAACTATATGAGGGTACACACACACACACACACACACACACAAACACACATTTGTAATTTGACTTTAAAATCTTTAGGTAAAATACAATTAAAAATTCTCAAAATGTACCTGTCTTTTTAAAAAAGTGATAAAGAAAATGGTGTTTGGATATTATCCCAGATGTTCTCTCACTTGAGACAATGCAGGATGCATGCTTTCATGCTGTAGTCTTGATAAGTTATAAAGATTCCTTAAGAAATTAAAAATAGAGTTTCCCTATGACCCTGCAATTGCACTACTGGGTATCTACCCCAAAGATACAGATGTGGTGAAAAGAAGGGCCATCTGTACCCCAATGTTCATAGCAGCAATGGCCACAGTCGCCAAACTGTGGAAAGAGCCAAGACACCCTTCAACGGACGAATAGATAAGGAAGATGTGGTCCATATACACTATGGAGTATTACACCTCCATCAGAAAGGATGAATACCCAACTTTTGTATCAACATGGACGGGACTGGAAGAGATTATGCTGAGTGAAATAAATCAAGCAGAGAGAACCAATTATCATATAGTTTCACTTATTTGTGGAGCATAAGGGGTAACACAGAGGACATGGGGAAATGGAGAGGAGAAGGGAGTTGAGGGAAATTGGAGGGGGAGATGAACCATGGGAGACTATGGACTCTGAAAAACAACCTGAGGGTTTTGAAAGGGAGGCGGGTAGGAGGTTGGGGGAGCCTGGTGGTGGGTATTATGGAGGGCACGCATTGCATGGAGCACTGGGTGTGGTGCGTAAACAATGAACTCTGTTACACTGAAAAGAAATTATTAAAAAAATATGAAAAAAAAAAAGAAAGAAAGAAAGCTGTGATCAAAAGATCACATTGGTGATTCTAAAATCAGGATTTCAGGTCCATAGGCTGCAGGGCTTTGGATAGACCTGTGCTTTTGGGAAGTCCATAAGGGAATTCAGTGAATTAGCATTATCATGTACAAAGGATACTTCAAGTTCCTTCCTGCAATAAAACACAGCCTTACTAATGGGCACTTGTATAGTTCATTCACTTTTGCATTTGTTACTTTAATATACAACTATTGTACACTTAACTACGGGTGCTAACCATACTAGCCAGGCACTAAAGAAATACAGAGTATGTTCCCTGTGATATAATAAATAATGCATTTGGTCACTGTTCCCAGTTCTTGCTTGGCACAGAGCTCCTAAAACCCTTGGAATTTCCTGAGAGATAGGAGTATCTTTTGTTACACATTTTGAGCTCCTTTTTATCATACCTGCGTTTATGCTGAAGGTGACTCATGGTGGGCTCTTAAATAGTTTCCAGGGAGGGGCTGGCCACCCTAGAAATAATACCAAGCGCCTGATTAGAGGTTGGATAAAAACTAAAATAATGAGGCTCCAGGAGCCTCTGTGATAGTGGGCACATGAATGTGCTGTGGAAAGATGACAGGCCTAAAGAAGACAAAGAAGCTGTCTTCCCAGCTCCATCTTCCACTTGGCTGTATCTTTTATAATAAAACTGTAAGCATTAAGTGTAAAACTTTCGGTCAGTTCTGTGAATAATTCTAGATAATTATCGAACCAGAAGAGGGGTCATATGTTCCTCTGAATTTGTAGTCAAGACAATTGGTTAGAATTACAAGTAGCCTGAGCACACAGAACTTGTAGCTGGCATCTCAAATGGGGACACTCAGAGGACTGAGCCCCTTCACCTGTGAGTCTGTGCTAACTCCAGGTAGCTGTTTACAACATAGTGTTATTTTTAGAATTGAACTGATATGGTTGGATACCAAATCAGTATCAAAAAATTGCCTTTGGAAAGTTTCTACTTTGGTGTAGGAGACTTAGAAGAAATGAATTTTTTTGTTTTAAAAAATCATAGCTTGCGGGGCGCCTGGGTGGCTTAGTGGGTTAAAGCCTCTGCCTTCGGCTCAGGTCATGATCCCAGGGTCCTGGGATCGGGCTCTCTGCTCAGTAGGGAGCCTGCTTCCACCTATCTCTCTCTGCCTGCCTCTCTGCCTCCTTGTGACCTCTGTCTGTCAAATAAATAAATAAAATCTTAAAAAAAAAATCATAGCTTGCCCAGATAGTCTCCAGTTGAAACAGAAAGTTTAATCTTAAACAATCATGAGAAACGAACAAGAAGGAATAAAGAAGAACAGGCCCAGAAGGACTCACAAGGAAATTCAGTCTAACTTTTAAAGAACAGAAAATTTTAATTCTACTTAAACTATTCCAGAGGACAGGAAGAGAGGAAAATCTTCTAAATTCATTTTATAAAATGAAAAGAACATTGATTTCAAAATTATGACAAAGATTGCACTAAAAAAGAAAATGAAAAATCAGTATCATGTGTGAATAGCAATGCAAAAAACTAACAAAATTACCAGCAAACAGCAAGTAGTACATCAGAAATAACACATCGTTTTCTAGGAAGGTTCACTCCAGGAAAGCAAGGATGATTTGAAATAAGAAAATCCATTAATGTAATTTGTTATACCAGTAGAGATAGAGATCACATCCTTCAATGCAGAAAAGGCATTTCACAAAAATTCAGTACTCATTCATGTTAAAAAATATTCAACTATTTCTCAGTATATCAATGCAAGATACAAAATGACTTTAACATGAACACTCCTTCGTGCTAAAAAAACATTCAATTATATACATAAATGCAATATATAGGATATATACATATAAATGGAAGATATATGAATTTGACACGAAAGAGTTCATTAGTGTGTGTATGTATATATTTCAGCCCAAAGATCAGCATCTTAATTATCTAGAAACACTAGAGCGTTTGCCAAGAAAGCGAGGAAAAGATGAGGAAGTCTATTACTTTGATTTCTATGTAATATTGTGTGGATGAAATGGGCAGTGCAAATACCCAAAAGAAAGCTGTTAAAGCATTAAGAACTAGATGAGAAGAGACGAAATTATTTTTGCTTCTAGGTGATATGACTAGACATCTCAAAAACCTGAATCATTTGAAAACTAATGCAAACAAAATAATCCAGGTAATCAGAGAGTTATAAAGTTAGAAAAATCAATTGCTTCATAGGTTAAAACATCACCATGAAGGAATATACCAAGGAAGAGAAGCCCCATTTTCAATAGTGAAAATTTAAAAAAATAAGATACTTAAGCATAAACATAATAAGAAACATTCAAATTTTATATAGTTAATATACTATAAAATACTATGAAGAACATAAACTAGCCTTGAAGAAATGGAAGGCTTAAACATAGTCTTGAATCATAATACCCAAAATCATAAAGATAAAAATTTTTCCTAAATTTATGAACTTAACACAATTTTAATAAACATACTGTCAAGGTCTTTTCCCTCCTTGGGGCTAGAAGAACAAAATGGAAATTTTTTTAGAAAGAATAAAAAAGCAAGAATACCTAGGAAATCCCTGGAGGGGAAAAAAAAAAACCACACAGGAAATGAAAACTAGCCCAATCAAATGTGAAAGTATACTATAAAACCTCTATAGTGAAAATAGTATGGTATTGGTATCTGAATACACAGACCATGGAACAGAAAGAATAATACCTTGGTCCAGTAGTACATACTAGATTATTACATGGTAAAGTTAACATTGCAAATCACTGACTGTAAGATATATTAATTTATGTAAACTGTGTTGGGATAATTGGATAGTCATATGGGAAAGATAAAGTTAGATTTTTTTTTAAGAAGGAAAAACATTTTTATTTGTAGAGAGTTCTAATTGGGTTAAGTGATATTCCTGTTGACCTTAGACGCTATAAAGGCTTTAAATAGTTCTCAGGTGCACAATAGATCCTCTAAGATGATTCTGGCCAGCTTGTGGGGTAAAGAAAGGATAAAAGAAAGCAAAAAGGAGAATACTACATTAATCCAAACTGAAAGCAGTGCAGGATAACGGGAATCAGAAGTGGACAGACTGCCATCACACCTTAAGATAGAGCCAAAAGGATTTGACTTGGGTTTCTTCAGAATGATAGTATTTATATTGCAGGATTTTTTGATATTTAAGAAAACTAGTGCTTGCAAAATTCTAGTCTTATGATCCATAAATGGCAGTATTGCTGTTGAATTCTAGTTCCTCTGAAATACCTGAATGTTCTGTGTATATTACTCCTGATGGATTAGCACAATATAAATGTTTTTTCTTTATTTTTTGAAAAATCAGTTTACTTAGATCTCCTTCACCATTTTTTTTAGTTTTATTTTCAAATGAACGTTTTAAAATTTTATTACAGGTTTAGATTTACAAAAGAATTCCAAAAATAGTACACAACCTGTTTTGTTTATTATTAACATTTTATGTTGTGCATTTGTTATAATTACTGAAGCAACATTAACACATTATTATTAACTGGTCTATACTTTACTCATTTTCCTTTGTTTTGTGTAATGTTGCTCTTTTCTATTCCAGGATCCTAGGTTACTACATTACATTGAGTTGTCATACCTCTTTAGGCTTTTGGAGTTGAGACTTTCCTTGGTTTTATGACCTTGACAATTTTGAGACATATTGGTCAGGTATTTGGAGAATGTCTCTGAATCAGGATTTGACTGATGGTTGTCTCATGCTTAAACTGAGGCTATGAGGTCTTCCTCCCCAATGACGGAAAGTGTCATTTTCATTACAGCATATCAAGGATACATATTATTCATATAACCTGTCACTGCTGATGTTAAGTTTGACCGCCAAGATGAGGTAAAGTATGTAAGATTTCTTCACTCTAGTTAGTCTTTTCCCCTCCTTTTCATTCTATCCTTTTGGGGAAAAGTCACTAGGTGTGACCACACTTAAGAAGTGAGGAATTAAATTCCACCTCCTCGAGGTCAAGGTACCTATATAAATTATTTAGAAATATTATATATGGGAAATTCACTTAGTCTCTCCAATTTTGTATTTCTTTTTTTTTTAAGACTTTATTTTTTTATTTATTTCTTTTTCTTTTTCTTTTTTTTTTTTAAAAAGATCTTATTTATTTGACAGAGAGAGAGAGAGAGCGAGAGAGCACAAGTAGGCAGAGGGGCAGGTAGAGGGAGAAGCAGGGTCTCCACTGAGCAGGGAGTCCGATGTGGGGCTCGATCCCAGGACCCTGGGATCATGACCTGAGCCAAAGGCAGTTGCTTAACCAACTGAGCCAACCAGGTGCCCCTATTTTTTTATTTATTTGACAGAGAGAGAGATCACAAGTAGGCAGCGGGGCGGGGGTGGGGGGCGCTCGGCAGAGCAGGCTCCCTGCTGAGCAGAGAGCTCTATGCAGGGCTTGATCCCAGGACCCTGGGATCACGACCTGAGCTGAGGGCAGAGGCTTAACCCACTGAGCCCCTCAGGTGCCCCTCAATTTTGTATTTCTTCAATCACTTATTTATATCAATACAGGTATTTGGCTTACATTTTGGATTATAATTCAATACTACCATATTTATTATGTTGCTTAAATGGTCCCAGCTCTGGGCATTGGGAGCTCCATTAACTGTGGTCCTTTGACACACCCCTGTGATGGTGGGATTTTCTTTTTAACACTTCTTTATTTTTAGCCCTATAAGATGCTCCAGGCTTATCTTGTGTATTTTCTGACCCAGACCTAGAATCAGTCATTTCACCATGGAACTCTGATTCCTTTTACTGGAGAATGTTATTAGCGAACAATACATGGGTGATAGGTGGGATGCTGCTTGTTACTGAGGTCTCATCGCTTCCAGGCTATCACTGCTGACACTATAAGAAAATATGTGTATGTATTCAAACCTATAAATATATATGCACCTCTATAAAATCTTCTATGTGTAAATATTTGTATCTATATCAAGCTAATATAACTTCATACAATATCACCAACTTTAATCCATTGCCACATGGATGATTCTAACCTCATTCCTTTGTTTATTTTTATGGCCTTATTCCAATAGTGAGAAATCTGGCCTCTATCTGTCATCCAGTTAATAAACTATTCAATTACAAGTGTACATGTATAACAGTATTAGAACTGGTTTTACCCCCAAGGAATACAACTTTATTAGCTAGAGTAGACTGCTTTATATAGAGTTTCTTTTGTCCTGCTCTTATGGACTTCACTCATTTCCAAAGTTACTTAGGTCCATACTTTTTTTCCCCACCCCACTCTGTGAGTTAGTTTTATACATTTATAATACAGTTAGATTGTGTTGTCACATTCTCCATTCCATTGTCAGATTCCTCCCACCTATCCAATGATTCTTCGAAAATCTGCATCCACTGCCTTACACTTCACCCAGGTGTTATGCCTGTCCTTACTTTTGAAAAGTTTTCAGTCATTATTAAGTCAAAAAAATTTTTTTCTGTTCCTTCTTTGTTCTTTCAGTATTTCAGTTACACAGTTTATTCCTTTTGAAATTGTCCTATAGTACTTGAATGTTCTAGTTTTCCTTTCTTTCCCGTTTTTTTTTTTTTCCTTCCTTGGCTTTTTAATTTGGAAATTAGCTACAGGCCTATCTTCAAGGTCACAGATTCTCTGTGTGCAGTCTGTTTACGAGCTCATCCAAGGTAGTCTTCGTTTCTCTTAAAATGTATTGATTTCTTGCATTTCCTTTTGATTTTTTCCTTCCTGCTTCCACCTTTCTGCTTAATTGCTTATGTTCTTGCATATTATCAACTTTCTCCATTACATCCTTTAACATATTAATCATATTATTTTATTACCTTCTTGAAAACTGCAACATCTGTTTCATATCTAAGTATGGTTATGATGCTTGCTTTCTCTTCAGATTGGTTATTTTTCCCCTTTCGGCATGATTATATACACTTTTTGAGAGCTGGTGGCTAATAGGCCCTTAGTGTGAGGTTTTATGTTAACCTGTGTAGGACTTGGGCTATGTTTAGTGTTTGCTGAAGCTTCCAGAGGCTTTGTATTTTTCTACTGTCCTTGCTGTAGTCTTCTCTCTTGATTTGGGATTCCCTAAATACTCCTCTTCAGAGAGAGTCTGTATCTTGCAGCCATCTCAGCTATCACTGACTGTATTTTACCATAGTTCTGTTGGGCCAGTCGTAAGATGTGAGGTAGGGTAAGCATTACATAGTTCGTTTTTTGTGTTTTTTTTTAAAGATTTTATTTATTTATTTGACAGACAGAGATTACAAGTAGGCAGAGAGGCAGGCAGAGAGAGAAGAGGAAGCAGGCTCCCTGCTGAGCAGAGAGCCAGATGTGGGGCTGGATCCCAGGACCCTGGGATCATGACCTGAGCCAAAGGCAGAGACTTTAACCCACTGAGTCACCCAGGCCCCCCAAAGATTTTATTTATTTGAGTGAGAGACAGTGAGAGAGGAAATACATGCAGGGAGAGTGGGAGAGGGAGAAGCAGGCTTCCCGCTCAGCAGGGAGCCCAATGCAGGGCTCTTTCCCAGGACCCTGGGATCATGACCTGAGCTGAAGGCAGAGGCTTTAACCCACTGAGCCACCCAGGCGCCCCAGCATTACATAGTTTTATGATCAGGTCTCAGTCTATTGGTAGATTTATATTGCAGACTATGATAACAGTCTAGACAAATGTTACTCTAATGATATTTTATATACTTTTTTTTCTTTTCCCATTTAGTTAAGAGACAGATCACGTGAAGTCTGGATGAGAGGAATGCCCTTCAGCAAGGTGGAATAAGATTCTATGAAAGTTCCATCCTCTGAAGACTTAGCCCTTTCTCTTGGAGAACTCTTTGGGCACATTTGACAATAATTACTCTTTCCCTTGCTTTGCCAGGGCCATGAGAAGCTCTTTCTCAAATCTTCAACGTGAGGATGGCCTATGGCTCCTGGAGGTATAAGCCACAACAGCGAGGAATTTAACAATTCATCAACATTACTATTTAATAAGTGTCCTATTAGTTTATGGCTCTAGTGGCTCTTCTCCAAATAAGCAGAATTCAGGTGTGACTCTCTGGAATCCCCTGTCTTTCTAAATGTCCAGTGGCAGTTTGTTCTGCAACTTCAGTTCTTGGATGGGTCCCAAAAAAGTCATTGATTTTCCCAAAGAAAAAATTCTCACTGCCATATAAAATAAATTAGCTAGCAAGGCAGACAGTTCACAGGAAAAAAAAAAAGATGTGTAAATGGCTCTTAATAATAGAAAAATGTGACCAATCTCATTCAAAATAAGAGAAATGTAAATTAAAACTATCCTGTGTTACCATTTCTCACTTAATTGGAAAAAAAAATCTAAAAATATGACAAAATACTTTGTAAGGCTGCATACTGATATAAATGTTAAATGATACATCTCCTGAGATGGGGGAGATTTGACATATTTAGCAAATTACATGTGTATTTATCTGTTAATCTGGAAATCCCTGTTTTATAATCTTCCTCACACTTGGTGGCAAAATGATGAAAGCATATAAGAACAATGCTTACTGGTACCTGAGTTTCTGCTTTCTTCCAAAATATTTTACTTAAGAAATGTTATCCCTGTCCCCAGTGTGTCCCTCAAAATATGACTGCTTAAGCCAGTGTCTTCCCAATTGTTTTCTAATAGGTGAGTCAGAGAGGCAAGAGAGAAGTCAACTCTGCTTGACTGAAAAACTAGTGTGCCTCAAAAGAGGAACTGTGCCCACTTTTCTGTTTGGTACAGAGCTCAGATCCTTTGTGGGGAAATCATGCAAAAAGAATATCATTTCAGAACCTTATAGAAAGAACATATATAAACATAATTTATTAGAAAAAAAGAGGAAATTTAAATAGTAACATTCATCACCATCAATGGGATTAAAGAAGACATGATATCCTGAAAGACAAAAAAAATTCTATCAAGAGAAAATAAGATGGCAGCTGGTGTATATTTGGATAGAAAAAAATTGTCCCTTCTGAAGAAACTTTCATGCATGGCAGTTAAAATTGTTCCTAGCAAAAGAATATGAAAGAAGTCTTCTGGCAAGTGGACTTTTCACTCATATCTTAGAAAAAACCTGACAGATGCCCACTTCAAGTGTTTGATGTTAAGGAATTTTCTTATTTTTTACTGTTTTTGTAAGTATTTTAGCAGAAATCTGGGGGAGGCTGAGATGGGGACTGCCAGTTGACTATGTAACCCATAAACTTTCTTTTTTTCATGCTGAAAAGTATGTACAGGTGAAAGTAAATGGCTTGGTCCAGTGGGGAACATGGATAGGAATCAGTGTCAGTGGTCTCTGCCTTCTAAGTTACTTCCTCTTTGACGTCTTTATTGTCTATTGAGGTTGGATTTGGACCATGACTCTGCATTTTCTAGTAACTTGGATAAATAAGAATGGGTATCTTTTCTCTGTGGGTTAGTAGGAAAATCCCTGAGGGTGAGGAATTTTGCCCAGCTTGTGTGCTGATTATTACATCTATGAAATCAGAATAGTACAACTTTTGTCATACCTATTGTCAAAGATGTTGTGAGCACGAACTAAAATACTATTTGGGGGGGAAACGTGAGACATGAACCATCTTTCTCTGGAACCTAGAATTTGATATTAAAGTCATTTCTAGGAACATGCTTAGCTTGTGAATGCATAGTCCCAGATTAAGCAGTTTAACAACAACAACAAAAATAAATCACAGATCAAAAAAAAAAAAAAAAAAAAGGGCTGTCAGGATACATTTTTCTTCTCATAAGTCTAAGTAATTCAATATTAAAATTCTGATCACTGGATGAGAAAAACACCCACTGAAACAACTGTTTACTTTCATCAATGAGAAAAAAAATTAAACTCAAATTTTCTGTACTTTTGACTATTTTCCTATTGCTTAAATAATAGGTGCTCATTTCTAGGCTCTGGCTTGGTTTTGAGAATTTAATTATTTAGGACACACTGTAAGAAGGGGAGTAAAGTGCACAGATCGTCAAACCAAGCACACAGCATGAAAACCCACCTATTACATAACTATCTTGGACTGAGAACAGCTGCCAGTATCAGTGAAAATATCTGAAGTTTCTGAATAAGATTTATTATTCTCATATCTGTGATTTCATAACTTATTTGGTCTAATTGGATAAAACTGGTTGTTTTGATTTCTTTTCATTTTTAATTTCTTATGATTATTTCCATGCTCTGACTCCAAAAAAAATATTTTTAAGGCATGAGTAAATTGACTATTTTTGTTGCCCTCAAAGAAATTAAAGTACTCATCATTTACATACATTCTTCAAAAATCATCCATTTATTAATTTTTCTGAACTTTTCAAAAAACATAATTAGTTATGAGGCATATCACCTATTATTAAAATGGGAACCTCAGTTTCAAGCATTTATGTTATTTCTAGGATCATTTATTTATCAATAGTTATTCAATAGTCAAGTTAATGTTCAGGCAAGGAGATAACAAATACTTCCAATTTAAGATCTTAAGGCTATGAAATTTTCTCAAGGTAATATGATAATTTACCAACAAAATATGGCTGAGTTTTTGAATGTGAATCTTTCTTTATCCCTTATCCATCAGCAATCACCATATCTAAATTTAAGACAAGCTCAATATTCAACCATATAACTATCTTCCCCATATTTCTTCTTTTTTCCTCTTGATTTTCCCCTTAGAATCCAGTTATAACATATAGACTACATCTCATGGATTCTCTTGAATGAGATTCTTCAGTCTTTCCATTCACCTCATTTGGTTTTTAAAGTAAGACTTTAAAATTTTTCATGTATCAAATTATGTTTTAGTACTTACTTGGTTTTTTCCTATGTACCAGGATTTTCTTTCATACTCCACTTTTAAGTTTTTTATATTGTTTTTATTGTTTTTGTTTTGTTTTGTTTCTACCTGTGTGTGTATGTGTGTTTCCTTTTAACCCTACTAGAGGGGAAAAAATAAAAAGAAGTTAAAGTGCATGGGTGTGAAGGCTCAGTTTATAGGGATGTAGAGAGATGGAGGTTATTAATCAAGAGGGATGATATTTTGTAAGGACTGTAGACTCTCATATTTTTAAAACTAACAAATAAATCTAATGTGAGCTAGATAGAAAGTGGTGGGGATAGAATTAAAATCTCAGTTATCAGAACAGTTCGGAGCTGTGCTCTCAACTACATTGCTGTGCTATCTTCCAGTTTGGGGAAGTAAGGTTGAATGAACATGGCTAATTTTTTTTTTTAAATAATATGATCCCAATAGTGACTTTACCTCTATCTCTGGGACCAGATGTGATATGTTTTCAGGGTGTAAGCCAATTTCCTTCTTGGTTATGAGACAAATATTTTCTTGACTCCCTCCCTGCCCTTCTCATTGGAAACAAACATGCCTAGACATGGTATAAGTTGTGAAGGTAAAAGCAATGGGGATAGCAAGTGTAAAAAAAATCACAGTCCCAAAGTTCAGAATGTCAGAGGCCTGTACGGGGACAAAAATCATCTGCCATCAATTAGGCTATTTAGAATGTTGGGTTTTTTTGTTTTGTTTTGTTTTGTTTTGTTTTCCTATATCTGTAAAATTATCACAACGATGCCTATCTCAATGTAAAGGAAACTAAAATATTAAGTACTGAGTGGAAAAGCTGAAGAAATAAAATAAGCAGATCTTCTGATCTAGTTTCTTTATATTGTATGGAGACCCCTAGGGAAACGATAACTGTGGCTTTAACAGAACCTGAAAGCTTGAGTGGAGGTGCTGTAAGAGTGGCAATGAATATTGCAAGATTGGTTTATGACAGCTTGAGGAGAAAACATAAGCAACATTTCGAAAGATTCAGAAAATAATATGGACATACAAAGAATCCAATGATCCTCTCATATTTTTAGGTATTTTAAAAGGTATTTATTCATGATTCATTTGGCAACAACACTAGATGCTTTACTAAGAGAATTGAATGAAGGTTCTACTCTGTGCCTGAAAAAGCAGTGGCACAGATAAACCATGAGAGGGCACGAAGACACACAATTACTCAGAAAAATACACACAAAACAAGACTGAATGTTAAAAGTCCCAGGTCTTCTGTTGCAGCATCTCTTGGTGCACAATCTGTCCTTTGGCTCCTCTTCATAGTAGAAAGGAATTGAAACTTCCTTGTCTTCAAAGGATTCCCTCTCTTGGTTTGCAACTATTCCATATTCCAATCCACAAATAGTTCTTTTACTCTTTGTGTCCAAATTAGAATGGCCCTTATTAATTTTTCTGGGAACTTACCATCCTAAATGATATCCAATATACACTTTTGGTGAAAAGATACTATATCTAAATAAAGCCAGAATTCATTAACAGCCCAGCAATTTCATTTCATTTCCTCCCCCTATACCAAAAGTTATAGTTATAAAAATTTAAAGTTCTCCTACTGAATAAATTTCCTTCCTAGTCACTGTTTACTTTGCACATAACCCGGAAAAGATTGTTGGCTGCAATTCTTGCGGTGTTACTAAAATATTTCTTTAACGTCCCAAGCTAATATAGTGTATATGAATAAATGACTAAGACAGAAGCTGAATTTTCATATTGTGCTTTAGCCCATGGTATACAGGGATTAAAAATTTGGCAGGTTTTTGTAAACACTGCACACATTACAAGAGTGTAAGAGTTTTGGTTCCCTTTGCCTTCTCATATACAATTTCCCCACTGCTCCATATTTAATTAAATTTCCTAATTCAAATTCATCTTTGTTCCAAACCATAGAATTCCTGTTATAATTCACTTATTTTGCTAAGAAAGTAGAACACATGATCTACAAGCATATTTTCCATCAGTTGCATTTGTCTACAGAAAAAGATGCAATTGAATAATACTTAAGTATTTACTTATCTGAATCTGAAAATCTAACTCATTCTACTGCAGGTCTTAGAAACTGAAGTTCTAAGTTATTATTCATTTTGTTTGGTCCCAATATACACCCTTAAGAGATTCCAAAATATTTCTGAAATAAAAGAATGACTTAGAAAATTCATGTGGGAATTAGTCACTGGAGGCTTTTAATCATGTCAAGGTATTATGCTTCAGTGAATAAGATAAGTCTTGAACAAGTATCTAAAATTTTGCTTCTGAGCTCAAGTAAATCTGACAATAATTTTCCATCGCCAGCTCTCAAATTTTACAGTCTTTGAGTTAGAAAATAGAAGTGTTTTTGTAGACCTAAAGCAAACACACAGAACACAGCATAAATAACTCAAAGGATTATCTTTGGAGGCAACGACTTGTTTCTTATGATAATTCTAAATAATTTTTCAATAACTGGGCCTGACTTGTAACCTAAAAGTGTTGATCTCTTTACCACATCCTATCTATATACTGATTTAGAGGGTTTTTTGTTGTTGTTGTTGTTTTAAATGAGGGGAAAAAAGATGATGTCTTAACAATCTAGACTCTTACAAATTTTGTGTATGTAAAGCTGATTCCTCTTTAGCAATGATATACATCTTTCATAAAAAAAGACAAATTTTGGACATTCATTCAACAAATGCTCACCAATGGCTGAACTATATAACTTTCAGAGAAATGTCCTGTATAGAACTCTCCTTCTGATAGGGATTTAAGGTCATACAACCAGGCAATAAACTGATAAATCATTAATTATTCATCTTAAGGAATGCTCTGAGGGAATCTAACAAGATCCTGAGGTTAAAAAAAAAAAAATCATGGGAAAAAGAGGGGCCTACTTATGTCAACTAACCAGGGATTTCCTCTCTATTGAGGTGACCAAAGCTATGACCTGGAAGATGAACATCAGCCATGTGAAAGAGCTTAACTGAGACTGTCCTAGTAGAAGAAATTGTTTATTCAGATTTTAAGGTAGGAAAGATCTTGGCATGTTCAAGGCATTGAGAAACATTAAAAACATGTGGAAAAGCATGATGAGGTAGGGGTTAAGTATTAAAAGAAACTATTAGATGGCTAGATGTCTTGTAAAGATGGTGTATTGAGGCGTGCCTGAGTGGCTCAGAGGTTAAGCCTGAGGTCTCAGGCTTCAGCTCAGGTCATGATCTCAGGGCCTGGGATCAAGGCCCGCATCAGTCTCCCTGCTCAGCAGAGAGCTTGCTTCCCCCTCTCTCTCTGCCTGCCTCTCTGCCTACTGGTGATCTCTCTCTGTCAAATAAATAAATAAAATCTTAAAAAAAAAAAAAAGATGGTGCATTGAATTCATGTTTTGACTCACTTCCTTCACCTTAAATACAAAGCAACAGTTAATAAATCAGGAAAAAAAATAGGAGGATAAAAAAACATAGAGTGGCTCAAAGGAAAAGGAAACATAAACATCTTCATGGATAGAAATGTTGAATTTGGGTAAAGACACATGAATTATGGACTCCAGGTCTGTAGTTTGGAAGTAATGACTGAGAATTTAGCTTTGTGAAGTGAAGAAGATTCAAAAATCTATGTGCAAGGCACAATCGTTGTTTGTTTGTTGTTGATATATCAGAAAATGACTGACTTTTGTATAGGAGACTTGCTTCCTACAACTTGGTTATAACTGCTTATTAGTTCCAGGAGTATTTTGTTGTTGTTGTTGTTGTTTTTGTGTGTCTTTTAGATTTTGTATATAGAAAAGCATGTCATCCACAAAAAAATACAGTTTCATATCTTCATTCCCAACGTGCACGCTTTTATTTCCATTTCCATTTCTTGTCTTACTGCATTAATTAGAACTTGTAGTGCATTGCTGAAAAGGAGTGGTGAGATGGAACATTCTTGCCTTGCTTATAATCTTAATGGGAAAATTTCAAGTTTCTCACCATTAAGAATGATATTAGTCACACGGTTTTTTTGTAGGTATTCTTTTTCAAGTTCCTCTCTATAGTTTGCTCAGAGTTCTTATCATGAATGGGAGTTGAATTTTGCCAAATTTTTCTGCATTTATTGATATGATTATGTATATTGCAATATTGATATTATTTTTTCTTCAGAGGATTATATTAATTAATTTTGAAACATTGAACCAGTTTTGTATTTCCATAATAAATCTCACTTTCCATAATAAATAAATAAAATACATAAAATCTCACTCTCCATAGTAAATCTCATGATGTATAATTCATTCTATGTATTGTTTAATTCAATTTGTTAGTATTTTATTGAAAATGTTTGTGTCATATTCAGGAGATACAAAGCTCTGTAGTTTTCTTTTCTTGTAATGTCTTTATCTGATCTTGTATTCAGGTGATGCTGGTCTCATAAATTAGTTAGGAAATACTCTTTTTGCTTTTGCCTCCTGGAAGCTATTGCAGAGAACTGGTATAATGTCTCAAATGTTTCATAGAACCTGCCAGGGAACCCATCTGGGCTTGGTGCTTTCTACTTTGGGAGGTTACTAATTTTTTATTCAATTTCTGTAATATATAGGTCTATTCAGATAATCTATTCCTTCTTGTATGAGTTTTGTCAGATTGTGTCTTTCAAGGAATTGGTCCATTTGATCTAGATTATCAATTTGATGGATATAGAATTACTCATATACTTCCATTATTATACTTTTAATGTTCATGAGATCTATAATGATGTTCCTTTTATTTCTGATATTAGTAATTTGTGTCTTCTCTCTTTTTTTCTTAATTTTTGACTAGAGGCTTATAGCTTTTATTCATCTTTTCAAAAAAACAGCCTTACGTTTTGTTGACTTTCTCTTGATTTCCTCTTTTTAAATTTATTGATTTCAACTGCAATTTTTATTATTTCTTTACTTGTTCATACTTTAGATTTAATGTGCCCTTCTTTTTCTAGTTTACTAAGGTAGAAGCTTAAATTATTGGTGGGCTCAATAGTTCTTCTTTTGCAATATATGTTTTCAATACTATAATTTTCCCTTTAAGCACTGCTTTCACTGCATCCCACAAATGTTAAGTTGTATTTTTACTTTCAGTTAGTTAAAAAAATTAATTTACTCTGCAATTTCTTCTATGAACCATGTCTTGTTTAGAGGTATGTTGGTTATTCTCCAAGTTGTTTTTTTCCCACTGTGGTCTGTGAACATACTTGGTATGATTTCTCCTTTTTTAAATTTGTTAAAGTGTATTTTATGGTCCAGAATGTGGTCTAATTTGGAGAATGTTCCATGTGAACTTGAAAGGAATGTGTAATTCCACTATTGAGGGAAGTAGTCTATAGATGTCCACTAAAGCCACGTGTTTAATAGTTCTACTGAGTTTATGCCCTCCTTGAATTTCTGCCTGAAAGATCTGTCCCTTTCTAATGGAGTGGCAAAGAAGTCTCCAATTATGAGAGTGGATTCAGATATTTCTCTTTGCATTTCTATGAGGTTGTGCATCATGTATTCTGGCTCTGCTATTAGAGCCAGACATATTAAAGATTGCTATATCTTCTTGGAGAATTATCCCCTTTTTCATTATGTAATGCTCCTTCTTATCTTTGTTACTTTTTCTTAATCTGAACCCTGCTCTGTCTGAAGTTAATAATAGACACCTCATCTGTCCTTTGATTAATCTTAGTATGGTATACCTTTCACCATCCTTTTAACATTAATCTATATTTGTTTTTATATTTCAAGTGAGTTTCTGGTAGACAATATTTAAGTGAGCCTTGTTTTTTGATCCACTCTGACACTGTCTATCTTTTAATTAGTGCATTTAATCCATTGACATTTAAAGTAATTAAAGATATAGCCATATGCAAAAGAATGAATTTGGACCCATGACTCACACCATACACAAAAAATAATTCAAGATAGATCAATCTTTTGTTTAATAGCTAAAACTATAATACTCTTTAAAAAACAATGGAGAAAGTCTTTATGACATTGGATTTGGCAATTATTTCATGGTTATGATATAAAAGTATAGCCAACAAAAGAAAACAGATAAACTGAACTAAAAATCCAAAACTTGGATGCTTCAAAGGACATTATCACAAAAGAACAAAACCTACAGAATAAGAGAAAATATTTGCAAATCATGTGTATATTAAGAGTTAAAATCCAGAATATATTTAAAAGCTTCTATATAACTCAATAATAAAAAAGACAAATAAGCCACTTTAAAAACATACAAAGGAGCTGGATAGATGTTTCTTTAAAATTTTTTTTTTTAAATGGCAAATAAGGACACGGAAAGATGCTCACTATCATTATTCGTTAGGGAAATGCAAATCAAAACCACAATGAGGTACTATTTCCCACTCACTAAGATGGCTATAATTTTTTAATGAAAAATAATAAATGTTGGTGAGAATGTAAAGATGTACGATTGAGAAACATTTGATTCTGTATCAACTGAAATTTGAGATTCTTTGTTATGCAGCATTATTATAGCAAAACCTGTAGCAAAAGCACAACTAAAAGATGAAGCAAGAATCTGAGGATTTTTCAGAACTGAAATGAAAGATGACCAGAGTCCATCCTAATAATGAAAATCCAAATACTGAGTAGCCAGTTTTTATTTTTTGTAATATTTCAACTATTTTCTCAGTTACTATCTTTCCTTCAAGTGATCCCTTTTGGTCACCTTAAATTTCATAGACCACCTAACTTCCCATCATTTCTTATTCTCTTAATTTCTTTTAAGCTTCTCAAAACCTTAGACAAAAGACTTCCCCACTATACTATTTTTGCCCTCTTTATTCTTCCTAGTTAGTTTCCTTTGTCCTTTGAAGTTTTCTACAGGATTTTTCACATTGTATGTGACAGGTCACATCCAGAATAATTAAATAGATTAGCATTATTTAAAGGAAGAGTCAGGAGGATGGGAAAATGAAATTTAAATATTCTCATAAACATTATCAGTAACAACTAACTGTGGCTGTTGGTTATTGCCATGCTATCAAGCGATGAAATAAAGCTATCAGAGTATTTTGAATAACTTTAGGAGAAATATGAAGCCCAGGCCTTCTGCTAACCCTGAAGTTCTTTTCTCCATTTACATTAGTGACATTCTCCCAAACCCAAATCCTCAGATACATGCTTAGTAAAATCACAGAACCATGCCTTGATTAAATACAGCTGTATAACTATCCAAAGGATAGGTTTAATAGCAATCTTCCTGTCATCACTCAAACATATTTTAAGGCCTTAATACAAAAGGTTACAAATTAATTATTTGTAATATCCTAAATCCCTTTACTGAATCTCTAAAGCTCCCACACTTTCTGAACCCTCACTTCCTAGTAAGTCCTTAAAAAAAAAAAAAAAAAGAAAAAAGAATCCTAGAAACACGTCATTAATTAGAATTCCCAGCTTTGTTTTCTTTTCCTAGCTGATTTACAGGGCCTCTTCTCTGCAATCCTCTTCTTTTCCAGGTCTTCCCTTAACCTTTCCTAGTAGCCCTTTTCCCCTAAGACCCTTTGAAATGGAATGGTCGGTCACTAGAGCAGCAAGGAAGTGAAGCATTAGCCCTTCCCTGACCTTTCAGGAACACACTAAACCGTACTCAAGGCTCTTCTCTTCCGTGAGAACAGAAGAGTGCTATTGCCTGTAGCCCTAATTTGTCTGTAACAAAACTTTCTGGGATGCCAGGCTTTTGAGAACCAAGATAAAAAGCTTCCTAGAGACTCAGGAAGAAAAGACAGCAACCCTGTCTTAAAGGACATCTCTTCTCAGTTTGGATGGCTGCCAAAGGTTCCTTCCTTTTGTAATGTGATTCAGTTCAACACAGAAGAGAGTGTTTCCTAGAGCCTAATGCCCTAGTGATCAATTTAGACTTGAATATTTCATAAATTTAGAGCTTCAGGTTTCTGTTCTGGGTGTTCCTTACAAAAGCTTCTTTTTAGGACAATGGGACCTGCTGACTCTCTGGCCACTGCAGAGTTTTTTATGAAGTACATGGTGAGTTAGCCATAAGTGCATAAGGCTTTACAGATTTGATATCCTATTAAATGCACATCAGTTTTAAAAGGAGAAGAGAATTAAGCTGTACAATGTGTATTTTGAATTTTACTGAGTCTAGATATTTGAAAACTGGTTTAAAGTGTTAGCCAAGCCAAAAATGCAGTTAAATTCACCCAATTCGGTTTTATACCATGTATTTAAGCCCACTTCCCATTGGGTTGCTTCCCAGAGTGTGCATTATCTGTTGATTGCTTTAAAGTATAGAGCAAGTTCAGCAAAATGTTATACAAATGGAAGAGAATTATTCTGTTCTCCTGTATCAAACTGAAATACAGCCCAACATATAATTTATACTACATTTTGTTGGCCTTGGTTTTTGATGTAGGTCAAAAACAAATGTCTTTAACTACATAAAAAATCAATGGGCTATTGTTTTGTATTATAATCAGAACACTCATTGATCTGTACCTGGGAGAGATTTAAAGTTATCTCAATACTGCCTTAATACCTTTGATCTTACTTGCAAATTTCACCAGAATATCACCACAAAACTAAGATGCACATGAATATGTTGGTTTATTAAACACCAGACAAACATAAATTAACATAGTTTAGTTTTGCCTCTAACAAATGTAATGATAGCAGAAATCCTATGTATAGTCCTCATTTCAACTTTATTATGTAGAGCAAATATGAAAGGTTAGTAACTAAATGTTTGGTATGAATACCATTATGGCCAATGTTCTCAAATAAGTTTTTAGTCTTTAGAAGATGAACTGTAGTATATTGTATTCGGTTTGGTTTAAATAACCACCACTAACATTCAGATAAGTATCTGAACTTTATCCGAACTATCCAAACTTCCTTTAGCTTGCAATTCAAGTCCGAAAATCTCATGAGAACAGATGCTCTTGTAGCTTTCCCTTACTTCCTGCTTCATTGTGAGAACTAGATTTCCAAAGAAGTTCTTAAATGCTTAAGAAATCTGAATGGGTGATGCCTGGGGACTTTTTTGCCATTCAAATTAAAATTTATTTTATTGCTTTTATCCAGTTGAAATTTCAGTTATCTTTCTTAATACAGTAGTCTTCTCCCATACTAACTCTGGTGACTTTGCTTTCCATGGTCAGTTACCTGTGGTTAACCACAGTCTGGAAGCAGAGGATCCTCCTTCTAACTTATTGTCAAAAGGTCAACAGTAATCTAACCCTATGTCACAATGCCTATGTCATTCTCCTCACTTCATCTCATCACATAGGCATTTTATTATCTCACATCATCAAAAGCAGAAGGGTAGGGGTGCCTGGGTGGCTCAGTGGGTTAAAGCCTCTGCCTTCGGCTCAGATCATGATCCCAGGGTCCTGGGAAAGAGCCCTGCATTGGGCTCCCTGCTGAGCGGGAAGCCTGCTTCTCCCTCTCCAACTCCCCCTGCTTGTATTTCCTCTCTCACTGTCTCTCACTCAAATAAATAAAATCTTTGGGGGGCCTAGGTGACTCAGTGGGTTAAAGTCTCTGCCTTTGGCTCAGGTCATGATCCCAGGGTTCTGGGATCGAGCCCCGCATCTGGCTCTCTGCTCAGCAGGGAGCCTGCTTACCCCTCTCTCTCTGCCTGTTTCTCTGCCTACTTGTGATCTCTCTCTGTTGAATAAATAAATAAAATCTTTTAAAAAATCTCAGAAATATGGGGTTCAGACAGCTTCCAGGTTGGCAAATATGTGGACGTGCTGGGAGAATGGTGCCCTCAGAGAGAGCACCGAAGCTCTGAGCCCCTTGCTACATATCTGCTCTGTGCATCTCTTCCATCTGTTTATGAATAATATATTTCATCTATTATACACAATAATATAAAGAGTAAGTAAGTAAGTGTCCAGTCTCTGTGTGCTCACCCTTCCATCCCTGGGCTCTTTTCTTTCAGAGTTATTCTCCTAAAATGCAAAAATTATATATAATCAAGAACAATTGAGAAAAGATATTTTTGCATTTGACACGTAGTTAATGATTCCATTTTAACTTTTAAATAAAATACAAGTTTTTCCAAGAAAATCAGCAAAGTACAATGGGTGCTGGACAAGACAAAAGGAGACCCTAACTAGGTGTGATCATGGACAAATAATGCCACCTGTCCCCACCGAAATGTCCTGCTCTTCAAAATAAGTAAGTTGGAATCGATTATAACTATAGACATTCTCAACCCTTATCTTGGATAGAGCTTAATAATGGAGAATACAACTACAATATTGGTTAAAGAGGAAAAGAGATTTTCTGCCAGGTAGAAGATAAAACTATACATTTTCTAATCCAGAGATAATGATAAATCCTGTCAGCTTTTACCTTTGAGCAAAGAAGCATATGATCTGAAGTTCATTGTAAAAAATGAATAACTTTTTCAAATAGTTTTACTCTACTGGAGAATGTTTCAGAATATCCCAAAATATAAAATCACAGAAAGATTAAAAAATTATAGAAAAAAATAAAAACAAGAGGATTTGAGTGACTAATTAAATATCTATACCAACTAAGAAATCGTATCAGAGGATTCTACTTCAGAACTTAAAGACAAGAGTAATAGATAAATGGATAGCAGTCCAAAAGGAACCTACCCCCTCCACCACTATCACAATACAATTACCCAAACTTGGTAAGGAAAAAGGGGATGGCTGAAAGGTTAGGAAAGCCCTAGAAAAATTTAAATTTTTTTTGAGTTTTATTAAGGAATTTATTAAAATTTATGGTCATCATAAAAATACTTAGAATTATTTTTTCTAATTTTCTGCTTCAAATAAAGGAATCACAAATTCCTATAGCTATCCACAACCACCCCCCAAACTCTATCTCTACTCTTATGTCTACTAAGTATTTCACTTAATATGTCAAACATAACCCGCTAGTCCCCTTGCCATTCCCCCTACCCCCTCCCCCAAAAAACTCCTTGATCCTCTTCCCTTTTCTTTTATCCCAGTGAGTGGCCCACTGTGTTCCAAATTTCTTAGGTAAAAAATTTAGGAGTAGCCCTTGATCTTTCTCCTTCCCTCACCTCTCATGTGTAATGCCAGAGAAAACCCACTCAGCTTTACCTGTGCAATATTATTGAATGTTAATTCTTCCCAGTCCTCATTGTCATTATCATATCAACCCACCCACATCTTTACTCTTGATGACCTTGACAGCTTCACAACTTGCTTCACTGATTTTCTTCTGTCTCCCTATACCAATTCATATACCAATTATTTTCTTAAAAACATAATTCTGATAAGACTTTTCTGCTTAAAATCTCTACCTCAGTGTATTCTGAACATTTGAAAACCAATATATCCCCAAACCTAATGAGCTTCTTCCCCCGGAAGCAGAGAGAGACCCCTGTATGTCTCTTCTTATGTTACAAATACCAACTTAGCCATCAAAGGCAGAGGCCTTAGAGTCCTTGTAAGTTCATCCTTTTCTCTTTTTTGAATGAGCTATTTCCACTGTTTCTCCCCTATGACTTTCCATGACTACTTCATTTTTGTCATCTAGGTCTCATTCCAAACATCAGTCTCTCAGAGATTCTGATTACCCTGTCTGAAATTGTCTCCCAAAACCTTCTGTCCCTCTCTATTCATTACATGGTTATGTTTTTACAGCACTTAGACTAAGAAGGATGGCAGAATAGAGAACTACTTCTCCATCCTCCAACGATGGAGTAGAGAGAGGAGAGCACACATTAGCTGAAAAAGAAAAAAAATGAAAAAAAATTAAAAATAAAAAAAGTTAGCTTCTCTTTTATCAAATATCCATACTGACCATGTTCATTAGCTTCCCTGCCTCTCTCCTTCATATTATCCAATTTCCCTTCCAGAGGTAGAAGTAAGGGACTATTCTGGGGGTATTGAGCAGATGACAGAGATTGCCTGGGAAGGTGGTACCGTGGGCTGATCCACTGCCAGAAAGCAATTGTTTCAAAAGGACAGCCTGCTTCTGGCATTATATGCTAAAATTGAGACTTGACTTTTCAGCCTCCAAAGCCTAAACGTTTGGCACGAATAGCAGAAATCTGGCATTTTCAGTGCTCATATGTCCAAAAGCTGGAAAATTAGAAAATGCTAAGAGTCTCAAATTGGTGTCCACTTTGGAATATTTGGCCCAGGAAAATGTATATTCTCATGCTGCAGGAAGTTGGGTTTGCAAAATGAAGGCTGAATTGGGGCCAAAAAGCAAGCACCATTTGCCAGAGTGTAGATGAAATATGATAGTTTGCTGCACAAAGTTTCTTTTTAAAAGTTATTTGCAGCTGCCATGACACATCTTTAAAGTTGTAATATGTAGAACTGTTATTTAGGAATTCCAACAGAGGGAAACAAATCTCAATTGTTTACATTTAAACATGATGTAGTAAGATACTAAGGAATAAATGTAAACATTATAGATTGGACAAAACAATGCAAGTGAAACGTGGCTCAAATCAAAGCGTAGACTTAAACGGTCCAAAGAAAACCAGAAACTCTCATTTTCATAAAAAAATATGTATTTACTATTATTCAACATAGCAGACTTTCTTATGGCGTGTTGAGAGAAAATACATTGTTTTAGGAAGTGTTTAAGTCAAAGTAATATGATGAGAGAACTCCATCGCTTTTAAAAGAAAAAATCCTTAACAGATAATAGTACCCTTAATTACATTTTCTATTCCCTTTGAAGAAAATGCGTAACTACAGAAACTCATTATGTGAAATTTACTAGTTAAAAAAAAGCACAAAAAGTTTGACTTAAAAAGTTATAAACTATGTGTAACTAAGACTGGACTATTAAAATAGATTAAAATTTGGCAAGCAGCTAGGAAACAGAGTATGTTTGCAGAAAGGAAGAGAGAGAGAGAGAGAGAAAGTTAATAAGTGAAATGCAGAAGATGAAGGGGAGAGAGTTGTAATTTTTTCAGTTTGTTCTACTGAAGAATAACTTTGAAAGAATGTCAAGAAGCAATTTTCAATTATGAATTTTCTACTCCTGGTGACATTAAGAGACATTTAAGGTACAACACACAGAGGTAAAGTATGGTAGGAAATAGTTTGTTTTAATTTCAAAAAATTATTTTTAGATTCCTTATTGAATCCACACTCTTGTTTGGAGAGATGGCAGTTAATAGTAGAAACATCTTTCACTTCTCTGTTCCTTATCTGGTCACCACCCACACAAATCCTTCCACTGATTTGCTACTGATCCCAGGAGATGCTGTTAATTGCAGAAATGTAAGCTCTAAGTGAGAACAAACCCTCTGACCTCAGCTGATTTGCTTTACCAGTGGCTTTATGTTGCCCTTAAACCACAAAAAGCAAAGCACCTAACTCTGGAGCAAGACCACCTGGGTTCAAAATTGGCTCTCCCACTTACTCAGCATATAACTTTGGACAAGTCATTTAACATTTCCTGCTTCAGTTTCCCCACGTGTACAACGGAGATAACAGCAACACCTACCAGAAGGGCAAAGAGAAGGGTTAAATAAGATAAAAAGGTATAGTGCTTACAGTGGTACCTGGAGTTTAGTAAGTTCTCAGCAAGTCATAGCTACTATTATGTATGCCGTGTAGCTGGGTGAGGAACAAATATCAGTAAATAAGCAAACATCAATTACTATTAACGAGTTTCCCTCGTTTCCCTATAAACAAAGCACATTATCCTACTATCTAGTTCTAGTCTGTGACTGTATGGAGACATTTAGTCATTAAAAAGTGTCCATACAATTGACCAAATGTAGTCCTTACATTTGCCAGCCTCCCTTGCAGTTCATTGGGAGCACAGAGCTATTAACTGGCCAGTTGATTGATTCCATCAATCACGGAAGAAAGTGATTGATGCCTGTATCAGGCCTACCAAGAAAGCTCCAGCTCCTTCCTTAGCCACATCACACTTGGAGGCCATGTACTCTAGATGGTGAAGTTTTCAGATAAAGGACAGCATCCCAACGTGAGGCACTCTTTTCGTGGATGAGAAATACACCTTTGTATATTAAACCACTGAGAACGTATAGCTTGTTTGTTACCATAACATTGCCGAGCATAATCCTCATTACTGCAGTGGTCAAAATGATGCAAAGCTTCCTAGTGAAGGAATTAGAAACAAAACAAAACAAAACAAAACAAAACAACATTATTCCAATCCCTTACTAACGTCCAGAGAAGTCTGCTGTCTCAATTAGAGACGATTCAAAGCCTCTTTCTCTTCTTAATTTTCCAGGCTGGCACAGTGGCCAATTCTGATCCATAGTACTTTATTTTATATCCAACTTGGCATTCTTTAATTTCAAATATAAGGGCCATATTTACTCTGGCCTTCACTCTCTGGACTGTTTTCTGGAGCTCAGTATCAAAACACAAAGACAACTCGTGAATTTCTGATTCCTTCATTGGGGAATGCAGAACACAAAACAACCATTTGGGATATTAGCTGCAGGACAGGTGGAAGAGTGATGCAGAAGGAGAGCTCTTGCATCCCTCAGGGACACTCTCCTCCCCTTAGGGTGGCCTCACGGGCTAACATTTATCTCCGTATGTCTTCTTTGTGTAATCATTAGGCAAGATATCATCCTATTATGTCATATGTTTATTTCAGTTACTAGTGGATTTATGTTTAGCGAAAAGATGGATGTACTGTGATAAAGCTAAATTGTTCACTTTCATTTGAAAAGTTCTGTAAGGATGTCTTGCTCTTTAGAGTTCTAAAAAGTCATGATAAAACACAAAGTTATCTCAAAAAGACCAAAGACCAAAGATTTCCCGTGCCCTACCCAAGAAGCTGAGCACATATTTAAAAACAAAACTAAACTAAACAGTGGGCTGGAAAATGAGAAGTCAAGGACTAATGCTATAATGATGGCATGGAGGTTGATTTGTATGTCCTGAGGTTCTTAAGGGCAGACATTGATAGATCAGAGATTTGCCTTAGGGACTACAGGGGTCCTATAATCTACAGTACAGGAACTCTTTTAGGGGGAGGACAAATATAAAAGGAATTATCTTGAAAGCCTCATTGGATAAGGTGTTTTTAGTGTTCAAGATCAAGTTTTTGAAAAAGAGTCTCTGGTGCCAGGTTTATTTTTATGACCCTAGTCAATTAAAAATTTTAAAACCCATATTTGCAAAGTTATTTATATACTAAATAGGACCCAGGCAGCCAAAGGCACTGGCTTTTGGTATTTTAGTGAAAGGCCCAAGGTATAGCCATCATTATTCATGTAAAATTATGAATTTTATAAACAGAAATAAAAAGAAAGGGCAAAACATACTTTAAAAGAGTAATGCCTTTTGAATGATAAAAACACTGGTCTGGGCTTTTCTCAAGTATTCCTCTTACTTCAATGAAACAGGAAAATATACCACCAGAGAATTCTTACAGTCCTTTTCTACCTAAACAATAATAATCTTTTTTAAAAAGTGTAGAAAGAAATGTTTGCTTGCTTTCTTTGTTTTTCGTTAACTTTGCTTTGGTGAAATAATGAGAAGTATATTATTAGCAAAGTGAAGTGGAGGAATTGAGTGATTATGCAGATAATTTTGTCTTTATAATAACTATTTTCACTAAAATATTAAAATTTTTTAGTCTAAGACATTTTTACGATACTTTGTAAAATGAATTGTAGAACAAAGTTCAACTGTTACCTAGACAAGAGATATCTGTGTGGTGAGCTACCACAGAACTTAGGATAAAGGAATTTTTGTTGCTGGTATAAATTATCTTGTTTTCCTGCTGACATAGCTTCTTTTTATTTTACCTCTGAGGATGTGAGCTACAGGAAATTATAGCTCTTTGGGGATATTCAAAGCACGGACTTTTTCATCAGACATACTTCACTCCTAAGTTCTCTGTTTAGGAATTTCTTATTCTTGGTAATCCCCCAGAAGAATAATCTATAGTAGGACATCCTTTGCAAAGTCAGTCATTCATTTCACATTTGATTTGTCTTTTATATGTGAATCCGGGAAAGAAAATTATGCTGGAGCTTGCTTGAGCACTCTGATGGTTAATTTTCTGTGTCAAATTGGCTGGGCCCTGGAGTGCCATTTGGTCCAATGCTATTCTGAATATTTCTGTGAGGGTGTTTTTGGATGAAATTAATACTGAAACTGGTGGACTTTGCTTAAAGCAGATTGCCCTCCATAATGTGTGTGGACCTTATCCAGTCAGTTGAAGGCCTCAATAGAACAAAAAGACTGTCCTTCTCTGAGCAAAAGGGAATTCTATAGTATCTGCCCTCAATTTGGAACTGCAGCCTCACTTATCCTGGGTCCACAGCCTTCCACTCAACCTGCAGATTTTGGACTTGCTAGTTTCCATAATCATACAAGCCAATTCCTTATTAATTAAATCGACATACAACACACACACACACACACACACACACACACACCCCTCCTTTTGGTTCTGTTTCTCTGGAAATCCTGATCAATATAGGACTAAGTCCAGATCTACAGAAAAGTTATCTTGATCTACTCCTTGAGGGGAATATATTAGGAGGACAATTCAGATAAGTATGAATCATGCCAAATAGCAGGTCAATAATATTATTATATTTTTATAAGAAAAGCAAGACAGCCAAAATCATTTGTGATTTAAAAACTGTCATGGGGTCTTTTCACAAGGTGCCTTAAATTATGCTTTCTTCTAACTATGGTGAACATTTCTTTGTTTTGCTTCTTTCCAAACTACAGAGGAAAAAGATAAGGAAAGAAGTTTCTAGTAGAAATATCTGACGAACCATCAGAATATAAACTCTTTGAAGATCAGTCTAACTCTGTTTAGCACTGGAAGTTCTGGAAGTGGACCTCCTCCACAGTCACATGAGAACAGATCCTTAATAGATGCTCCTGAGGACATGGAATGAGAGCCAAAACAAGACAAAACAAAACAAAACACAAATAAACTAAATGTTCGTCGTCACAGCATGTACTTTTCCTTCCACGCATTTCTTTGATAATGAAAAAAAAAAGGTGGAGGGGGTAAGACACAAAGTTAGAAGTCTAGGTATTAGTTGAAGGACTAAACATATAAGAGAAACATGGAACTTAGGTGCATGCTATCTTGAAAAGCTTCAGAATGCCAATCAAAGGAATATTCCAAAGGTGGGACCCAAAAGATTTTTATTAAAATCTTTAGGAAGTTAGACAGAATGAATGGAGTGACTGAACATGCCAGAAATCGAAGAAAAATCCCAGCATTAAGCGATATATTTTTTCATCCAACAGACATTTATTAAACATGGACTGTGTCAAGTGCTATGTTATCTGCTAAAGTATGCCAGTTTTGAATTGGATCAACAGGCATAATGCTAGGCAAACAAAAATGTATTTTTTCTCCTCATTTGCTACTAACAAATTCTCCAGTCACAACTAGCACAGCACTTTAATCTTTAAATGCATACACTTTACTCAGACTCTCACAAGTATGAATGAGTGATAAGTGTTTTAAAAGTATTTCCTCCATCTGAATTTTTGCTTATAAAGGAACAGTAACTTGAGCCAAAGAGAACAGTAGAAAAGAATTGTAAGTTTACAGGCAGGAAAAAGGAGACAGAGAAAGAGGAGAGAAAGAAAGAACAATATGAGGTAGAGAAAAATTACGGGAAAATATTCAGACCTTCTCATTCTCCTTAAATATACCCAGTACATACTTGGCTATTCTACTCCAAAAGGCCAAGGGACACCAGGATAGGCATGCCAAATTCACTATCGAAGATTTACCTAAGCAATTTTTTGGTGTGTGTGTGTGTGTGTGTGTGTGCACGCACACGTGTGCGCATGTTGATAGCAACTAAATTCTGATTTTATTTGCAAGGGCTAAGATTTAACTTTGCTTGAAGATACCTAAATAAATAACAATGATAGGACAATAAAGAAATTCAAATTGATTTGAAATTTAGTTTTCTCTTAAGAACTCTTATATCAAGGATAATATCAAAACACAACAGGAAATATTTAGAAAATAACAACAATAACAAACAAAAAAATGTTAGCACCTAACAATAATGGCTATGAAGCTCAGTGAATAAGAAGGATAGTGAAAAAATAAAATACATGCCCACACATATACCCCAGAGAACATCATGATCAAACTGCCAAAAAGTAGTAATAGACAGTAAGTATAAAAAGCAGCCAGAGAAGTAAAACACATTATGTACAGAATAACAAAGTTAAGAATGACAGCATAATTCTCATAAATAGTATGACCATAAAAAGTATTAGGAGGAAAAATATCAGCCTAGAATTCCATACCCAGCAGATACATTTCTAAATAAAATAAAAGATAAGATAAAGAATTTTTCAGGCATTAAAAAGCTAAGTGTTCACCACCTCCAGATTCACTATGAGAAATGTCAATGAGGGGCACCTGGGTGGCTCAGTTGGTTGAGCAGCCACTAGTGTTTCAGTTCTGGTCATGATCTCATGGACTGTGGGATCTAGCCCCACATCAGGCTCTGTGCTCAGCTGGGAGTCTGCTTAAAGGTTCTTTACCTCTTCCCCTCCCCTGACTTGCACACATATGTGTGCTCTCTCTCTAAAGTAAATAAATAAATCTTAAAAAAAAAAAAAGAAAAAGAAATGTCAATGAATTTTTCCAAGTGGAAGGATATTATGACAGATGATAACATCCAAAGGAAAGAAGAGTGCCAGGAATGATAAAATATATGGGTAAATACATAAGAGATTTTTCTCATGGCTTAATCTCTTTAAAATATAGGTAACTGGAGCACCTGAGTGACTCCATCATTAGGTGTCTGCCTTCGACTCAGGTCATGTTCCTGGGGTCCTGGGATCAAGCCCTGCATCTAGCTCCCTGCTCAGTGGGAGGCCTTCTTCTCCCTCTCCCACTGCCCCTGCCTGTGTTCCCTTTCCAGCTGTGTATCTGTCTGTCAAATAAATAAATAAATAAAATCTTTTTTAAAAATTTAAAAAATAGGGGAACCTGGGTGGCTCAGTGGGTTAAAGCCTCTGCCTTCGGCTCAGGTCATGATCCCGGGGTCCTGGGATCGAGCCCCACAAGAGCCTGCTTCCTCCTCTCTCTCTGCCTGTCTCTCTGCCTACTTGTGATTTCTGTCTATCAAATAAATAAAATCTTTATTGTTTCACCTGCCAAAAAAACCTTTTTTTAAATAAATAAAAAATCAGATACATTAACTATATCGCTAATAAAGAAAGCAATGTGGGTTTTAAAATACATAGAAGGAAAATATATGATAAACATAGCACACCAGAAAGGGGAGGGAAAATCGAAGAAACTGTTGGAATTTTCTTACACTATATATATATAT